>CM029021.1:13163893-13340997 GCA_016801055.1 Panax notoginseng | reverse complement strand
ATATGAATTAATTTTTATTTTGTGGCAGTATCTGAAAATGGCATCTGAGAATGTTGAGAATAGCAATGGAGCACAGACGACTGTTGATTCACCACATATCAATAATCAGGATAATGTGCATCAGGAAGGTGTCAATCCTCATGCAAACAACAACACTGACCAAATGATGAATGATCAAATGTTCAGAGGCTTTATGCAATTCATGCAACAACAGGTGAAAGCGGCTCCTGTCCACAACGTAGGTGGAAATACTGGAAACTCTCAGGCGGTCACCGCTAAACAGTTTAAGGAGCTGGGACCACCGGAGTTTAAGGGAGAACCCAAACCACTTGTAGCTGAAACATGGATAAAGCAGATCACCAAGATATTTGATGTCTTGGGTTGCTCCGAGGAGCAAAAGGTTCCCTTTGCCGCCTTTATGTTGCGAGGAGAGGCAGATTACTGGTGGGAATCGATAAAGCGTACTCAACCTGCCGCACTGAAGATGTCTTGGGAGAAGTTCCAAGAGCTGTTTAACGACAAATACTTTCCCGAGAGTATTCGTCACATGAAGGAGGTGGAGTTCATCAAATTGGAGCAGAATAATATGACCGTGTCGCAGTACGAGGCAAAATTTGCGGAGTTATCCCGGTTTGCGTCCCACCTGGTGGATAATGAAGAAAGAATGACGCGGATGTTTTTAAGAGGTTTGAAGCCGAGATACGTCAACATCTTGTTTCTCATAAACTGTGTTTGTATTCAGATGTTGTAAATAGGGCTCAGTTGGTGGAGCGCGATAACGAGACAACGCAACCAAAAGAGAGCAGCCGGCAAAATGATAATACCAGTGAGAGCAGTCATCGAAGCGGTGACAACAAGCGTGGAGGGAATCAACAGGCCAGAAATGGTAACCACTTCGGTGGTAATCAGGGCCAAAACAATAAGAATGGACATTTCAAGAAGAGGAGATTCAACAATGATGGAAAGACGTCAGCACCAGCACCTGTCGTTAAGGAAGGAGAACGACCACCTATCATATGTTTCAAATGCGGAGGGGAGGGGCACATCAGTCCAAACTGCGCGATGCCGTCCAAAGCATGTTATAATTGTGGAAGAGAAGGTCATTTAGCCCGATTTTGTCGTTTACCGAAGACAAATTCAGCTAGGATGGAGGCACCAAAAGCCGTCCCAGAAAAGTCAAAACCGGTTGTGCAAGGGAGAGCGTTTGTTGTGAACTCCCAGAGAGCAAGGAACCCGAATGAGGTCATCACGGGTAAGCTTATCATAAACTCTAACGAAGTTTATACTTTATTTGATACCGGTTCAACCCATTCTTTTATTTCTCCTACTTGCGCTCATCGATTAAATTTGATTCCGGAGAAATTAGACTTTGACTTATCTGTGGAAACTCCGTTGGGAGAAACCTTCATTACCTCCACTGGTTTATAAGTCTTGTTTGGTTCAAGTTGGTACCCACACATTACCTATCGATCTGATTTCATTAAAAATACTTGCATTTGACGTGATTCTAGGGATTGATTGGTTAACTACTCATTATGCAAAAATTGATTGTTTTCGTAAGGTTGTTAGCTTTCATATTCCTAATCGACCTATTATGCGAATTCAAGCAACCAAACCATTAAAATCAATCGCTGTCATCTCAAGCCATAAAGCTATTCGTTTATTGAAAAACGGATGTCAAGCTTTCTTAGCTCATGTCACAGATCTAAACAAAAATACGTCAGCTTTGAATGATATTTCTGTTGTTAATAAATTCCTGACGTATTTCCCGAAGAACTTCCTGGCCTACCCCCAGAGCGTGAAATTGAATTTTGTATCGACCTTGAACCCGGTACAAAACCCATTTCCAAAGCCCCATATCGAATGGCTCCTATTGAACTTCAGGAGTTAAAGACCCAACTGCAGGAATTGTTAGACATTGGTTTTATTCGTCCTAGTACTTCTCCTTGGGGTGCTCCTGTTCTTTCGTGAAGAAGAAAGATGGGAGTATGCGACTTTGTATTGATTATCGGGAGTTGAATCATGTCACCATCAAAAATAGGTACCCATTGCCACGTATTGATGACCTGTTTGACCAGTTGCAAGGAGCACAATTCTTTTCAAAGATCGATCTTCGTTCTGGATATCATCAGCTGAAGGTTAGAACTGAGGATATTCCAAAGACGGCTTTCAGAACTCGGTACGGGCATTATGAATTCTAGTTATGTCTTTTGGATTGACTAATGCTCCTGCTGCCTTCATGGATATGATGAACAGGGTATTCAAGGAATATTTGGATCACTTTGTGGTCGTCTTTATCGATGACATCCTTATTTATTCCAAAAGCCGTGAAGATCATGAGCAACACTTGAGGCTGGTACTCCAAAAGCTTCGTGAATACAAACTTTATGCCAAGTTGAAGAAATGCGAGTTCTGGCTGGAGAGGTAGCATTCCTTGGGCACGTAGTATCAAGTCGTGGAATATCGGTTGACCCGGCAAAGATTGAAGCTATTCAAAGCTGGGAGCAACCTAAATCAGTGACCGAGGTACGTAGCTTTCTTGGTTTAGCTGGTTATTATCGGAGATTCGTGAAGGATTTTCTCGAATCGCTACTCCATTAACTCAGCTGACTCGAAAGATACAAAGTTCGGTTGGAGCGAAGAATGTGAGCAGAGTTTTCAAGAACTCAAGAGGAGACTCATTTCAGCACCTGTTCTAACAATACCATCTGGCTCGGAGGGATTTGTCATCTACAGTGATGCTTCGAGCAAAGGGTTGGGATGCGTTCTCATGCAACATGGAAAAGTCATAGCCTATGCATCAAGACAACTCAAGGAATATGAGAGGAATTATCCTACTCATGATCTAGAGTTGGCAGCTGTTGTCTTTGCACTTAAAATTTGGAGGCATTACTTGTATGGGGAGAAGGTGGAGATCTTTACGGATCATAAAAGCCTCAAATATTTCTTCACTCAAAAGGAACTCAACATGCGACAACGACGTTGGCTTGAACTGTTGAAAGATTATGATCATACCATTCAATACCATCCTGGAAAAGCGAACGTGGTAGCTGACGCATTGAGTAGAAGATCATATGCAAGTACAAGTGCAATATTGTCAACACAAAGGCCCATTTTGTGTGACTTGCAAAGGATGGAGATAGAGTTAAAGACTCCAGGGACCCATGTGATGATGGCGAATATACGAGTAGAACCGACTTTAATCGATAAAGTTAAAGCTGCTCAAGCTACAGACCTGGAGCTGATGCGTATGAAGAAGAAAGTGTGCAAGAAGGTGCTATGCCGGAAGCAAGAATCGATGAAGAAGGAATACTTCGAGTCAACTCCAGACTTTGTGTTCCTAACAACCCTGATTTAAAGTATGAAATCATGATGGAGGCGCACAACACACCGTTTGCAATCCATCCTGGAAGTACCAAAATGTATCATGATCTTCGTCATACATTTTGGTGGAGCAATATGAAGAGAGAGATAGCGTTGTTTATCTCAAGGTGTCTAACTTGTCAACGAGTCAAAGCGGAGCATCAAGTACCAAAAGGTCCATTGCAACCACTTGAAATTCCAGAATGGAAGTGGGAGCACATTACCATGGATTTCGTTACCGGTCTTCCTAGGGTTTCTCAAGGTATTGATGCGATTTGGGTCATTGTTGATAGATTGACCAAGTCTGCTCATTTCTTACCGATACGAGAAACTTATACACTTGAACGTCTTGCTCGTATGTACATAAACGAGATTGTAAGACTGCATGGTATGCCAGTATCCATAGTTTCTGACCGAGACCCAAGATTCACTTCACGATTTTGGGTTAGTTTACAAAAAGCTATGGGCACGGAGTTACGATTTAGTTCAGCATATCATCCTCAGACGGACGGACAATCAGAGAGACTATTCAAACTCTTGAAGATCTATTAAGACTCTGTGTCTTTGACTTCAAGGGAAGTTGGGACAAGTTCTTACCATTGGTGGAGTTTTCCTACAACAACAGTTATCAAGCAAGTATTGGCATGGCTCCATTCGAAGCATTGTATGGAAGAAAATGTCGTTCTCCAGTATGCTGGGATGAGGTGGGCGAAGCAACGTTGTTGGGACCGGAGTTGGTACGTATGACTACAGAAAAGATTCAAACGATCCGACAACGTATAAAAACCTCACAAGATCGACAAAAGAGTTATGCTGATCTTCATCGAAAGGACGTGGAATTTGATGTAGGAGATCATGTGTTCTTACGTGTTGCTCCATGGAAAGGAGTTACGAGATTTGGAAAGAGAGGAAAGCTAAATCCTCGATTCATCGGTCCATTTTTAATCCTCGATCGAGTAGGAACTGTGGCTTATAGACTCGCTTTACCGCCAAGTATGTCTCGTGTTCATAACGTTTTCACATATATCCATGTTACGCAAATATGTGGAAGACCCGAACCACATTATTGAGTTAGAACCGGACGAAATAGCGGAGGATTTGACGTATGAAGAAGTTCCTGTTCAAATCTTGGATAAGAAGGAACATATTCTACGCTCCAAGGTTATACCTCAAGTCAAAGTTTTGTGGAGAAACCACGATGTTGAGGAAATGACTTGGGAGTTAGAATCAGAAATGAAATCAAGGTATCCTTACCTCTTCGACATACCAGGTACGTACCCTAATTTCGAGGGCGAAATTTCATAAGAAGGGGAGGTTGTAAGACCCCAACTTTTATAAATAAAGATGAATTTTCTATAAATATCATTTTTGAATATTATGGAGTTAATTTGATATAATGTTATAGTTGTGGGTAATATTTATAAATTTTGCAAAGTAAGCAAGTTGTTATAAAATATTCGTTTGGTCGGGGAATATTCGTACGACGGCACAATCATTGGTGGACCCCACAACGGAATTATTGTCGGATTGAGAAAACGACAGAATTATCTTTCTATAAAAATAACGGCTGAGGTGTTACCGTTAAAACCGTTAAAACTGTTGAACTACTCGGTAGTAAAAGTACAGTAATACGCGTGGTTGCATAGTAGCACACGGTATTGATTATTGATGCTTACGTGAGAAGTCACTCAGCTATACTCAATTATTGCTACAGTAATTGCTGCATCATATCTCTTAAATTATTGTCATAGTATCATCTGTATAATATGTTATATTATTGAGACGTTGTGGTAAGTTTGGTTATTTTATGGGGGGCCATATGTCATCATCTAAGAGTCTCTTCGTCAATAGTAATTACCGTCGTCAATAGTAATTACCGTCGTCAATAGTAATTACCTTCGTCAATAGTATTTACCTTGTCAATAGTAATTACCTTCGTCAATAGTATTTACCTTGGTCAATAGTATTTACCTTGGTCAATAGTAATTACCTCGTCAATAGTATTTACCTTGTCAATAGTATTTATTACCTTGGTCAATATAATTACTTCGTCAATAGTATTCCTTCAATATTTACCAAGAGTCATTTGACCCTTCGTTAAGACCAAGAGTCATTTGACCCTTCGTTAAGACCAAGAGCCACCCTCAGTTTTTCTATAAATAGAGGCCTAGGGCTTCATTATTTTTCACGAATTCATTCAAGCTATAGAGAGAGAAAGTATAGAGAGAATAAGAGAGAGAGAGAATAAAAGTATTCTGCTACATCACTTTTCCAATATCCAGTTCTTTTAAGGTAGGGAATATTATTTCTTTTATATTCATGAAGAGAACTTCTGTTATTCCATTCGTTATTATTCTGTTGGAATAACCAGTATACGCGGTCTACCCTATACTTGGTGACATTCTTCTATTATTCTGTTGGAACATCCTGTCTGTGTGTTTTACACCCGGACCTGGTTCCGTTTATTATTCTGTTGGAACATCCTGTCTGTGTGTTTTACACCGGACCTGGTTCCGTTTTATTTATTATTCTGTTGGAATATCCTGTCTGTGTGTTTTACACCGGACCTGGTTCCATTATTTATTATTCTGTCGGAATATCCTGTCTGTGCGTTTACGCCGGACCTGGTTCCATTATTTATTATTCTGTTGGAATAACCTGTCTGTGCGGTCTATCGCATGCATGGTGATTTCTTTTGTTATTCCATTCTTTATTGTACTCAGTTGGTTAAGTTTTGACTTCTATACTCCATGAAATTTGTGGAATATCCTTGATAGTTGCGTTTCATCCAGTATCTTTTCAAGAAAATATTCTTCTAAGCATTCTTGAATTTTACTCCACAATGCAGTATCATGTTGACAATTTGGACGTTGTTAATTCCTGGATAAATTAATTCTTGAACTTGTTTTATTGAATTCTTATATCATTGTCATCATCCTCATGTTTATAAAATGTTGAAAGTCATCTGTGGCCTGTAGTGCATAGATGGACTTGGTATGATTATGACCAGGGATTATTCGGTATAATCATGACCGTAATGTTACAAATGATGTGGTAAAAGTCCTCATTGGCCCGTAGTGCATTGATGGACAGTTGTTGGCATGATCATGACCATTAATGAATACACGAATATCCTTGGCCGTAGTGCAGGGGTGATTCGATGATGTGGATTATTTTATTAAGCTGAGTCTCAGCGATTACAGTGTTGAAAAACTTTTTAAATCATAAAAGATAGTAGAGTTTATTTTCTACTTGACTCTTTTAATGGATTGCTTGTTCCGCTACAGTTAAACTTGATGTCTATTATATTTTATCAGTTTAACATTGTTGAAGGCTAATGATAATTTATTCTGCATTATCTTAGTCATAATATTTCTTACTGGGCTAGTTGAGCTCACCCTTTCTTTCACTGTTCTCTTCAGGAAATGAGAACGTAGCTGGGACAAGTCGGGGTACGGAGTGATGGTCCGAATGATAGTATTAGTTAGTAGTCCTCACTATTCTATGTAATGGTGTGTTAATAAATGTAATGAGGACTCCTTTTGAGTATGAATACTCTCTAGAAGATAATATTTGTATTCAAACTCACAGTTTATGTTTTGTCGTATTGTACACGACAGATGTATTAATCAGTTATATTTGTATTCTGTACTATGTATCTGACGACTCAAGATGGGTGATGTATACCTAATTTTGGGGGCGTCACATCTATCGAAAATATTTATACAAATATTAACAATGAAACTTTAAATTCGGTCAATTTTAGATATCGATATTTAGATGTATTCTTTAAACGAGAATATCATTCGACCGGTGCTTAAAGTTCTAATTAAGTGGTCTTATTTAATATTCACATGATAGATAAAACATATTATTTGTTGCATAATATAAAAGTTATTTAAACTTTTATATCACAAAAGTCTGTGAATTTATCAGCTTAACAAGAAGTATAATTATAAATTTTAATTAAACTTTTATATCTGAAATTAAAGATAAATCTGTTTTCCATAGAAACACATTATTTATTATATAAAGAAAATTAAATATTTATAAATATGAACAAAAGTCTTATATCTGCTTATAAGGAAGCACATTAAATCAAACTTAAATTTATATACTTGCTTATTCAAGAAGTACTTTTCACACAAAATATAAAAGTTATTTAAACTTTTATAACATTGCATAAATTTACATATTTGCTTACATAAAATCATTATTTGAACTAAGCATAAATTACTATCTACTTACAAAGACGCATATTTTCTCAAGTATAAAAGTCTTTGGACTTTTATAAATATATTTATTTTTTAACTAATATCTGCTTATTTAAGAAGCCTTAAATATAAAACTTATTTACACTTTTATATATTTGTACCAAAATTGCGTATTTTAAGAAACAAAATTCTGTCAAGCACTTTGTAAAAAGGGAAAAGGATGGAGTTAGTTTATTTTATGTACCTGTGAGAAAGACGAGTAATTTTTTGACCAAGAACAGAGTTTTAGAGAGGTCAGCTGGGAGTTGGGCCTCTAATATACTTGTGACGTGAGGAAGAGAATGACGTTTCAAGATCAGGTCATAGAATAGAACTGAACTCAAAAAGAAAGTACAACTAAACTTGAGGAGGGAGTTGGGAGCTTGTTGTCCAAGATAGGTAGTTGTGAATAGTTGGAAGTTTGTCTATAAAACTTTGTAAAGGCTTCTCCGCATGTAGAAAAAGTATTTATTATTGATAATAATAGGATCTCAAGTCTTGGAGAAGAGCTTGAGACTGGACGTAGCAACATACCCAAGATGTATATTGTGAACCAGATAAATCTCTGTGCATTGTGTTATTGAATTTTTATTGTCTTACATATTAATTTTAACACTTCAAATTAATTAACTTAAAATTCAAAAAGGTCTAAGATAAATTTTTAAACGGTAATAATCTATTCAACCCCTTTTTAAATTACTATTAGACTTTCAATAACAATCTTTTGATTGTATTTTCTTAGGCAATGATCAAGATGAAAACAAGTGGATTCTTCTATTTGATTTTTTTGGGGTAAAAGTTCACTCTCAATGCATGACAAATCTGTTGATAGCGGACAGTTGTTGAGCCTTAGTTCAAGTTGTTTTATTTGACATATTTTAACTTATGATCTTCTACTTTAAGTTGACTGATGTTCTCGCATAATATTTATTTTATGAGTACAAGTTCTCAAATAGAATTCTTGATTCCATGTTATTTGAGATTCTTGAATGCTTATTCATTTTTCAATGTATTACCTTATTCATAATTTACTTCTCATTGTTTGAATTTTTTTTGACTTGGGATTCCATCTTACTAAACTTTAAGCTCACATCTTTAACTTATTTAGTCCGCTAAAAACACGTTTACAATTTCTCGCAAATTATCCCATGCCTTGCACGGGCTATCAAATTTGTTCTTGCTAATAGGTTGAAATTGATATTAGGTCTAAAATATAAAACAATTTATTTGTTGTTTGATCAGAATTCTAAATAATTTATTTATTTTTTCTCTTGTTAATTTATTTTTCAATATATTTTTCAATATGATCTACATACTAAAAATAATACATATACAAAGATTACTTTACATAATATTAGTGTACAACTGTGTCTGTATGGAATTTGTCCTTGATAATTAGCAGGAGGTGACTTTTGTATTTATTGGTGATACACGTGATTGCCACGAACCAGGTCAAAAAAAAAAGGAACAATTACACTTTTTAGTACATTTTTTAAAATAATTATAACAATAGTGCATATTTAAAATATTTATAGAATTAATGCATTTAAATATTTTATTTACACAATTAGTGAATTTATTTTTTCTTTAATTTAGGTGAGTATTTTAAATATCATGTTCATTGTTTTCATCATCATCATTAACAAAAATAAACATAGACCCAAACCTCTTCCTTGGTGACTGCTGACATTTCCTCCCTTGCGACCTCCATTGTGATCGTCATCTCCTCCCCTCCCGATCTGCTTCCCCTTCCGCCGCCACCTCCACCTCCATTATGGTCGCTTCCTCCTTCGCCTCCACCACCTCGATTCGTTATGACCACCTCCGCCTCCATTATGGTCGCCTTCCGTCGCCACCTCCACCTCCTCCTCCTCCTCCGCCACCTCCATCTCCTCATCTGCCTCCTCCATTATAACATATGCAGTTTCATTAGGTTACCAATTTATTTTGAATGTGATGCAGTTGATAGTCAAACTTTCATACCAAGGTAACCTATTCAATTTTATTAGGTTTCCAATTTATTTTGAATGTGATGCAGTTGGTAGTCAAACCTTCATGCAGTTGGTTGCCAAACATTCAGACCAAAGTAACCAATTCAATTTTATTAGGTTACAAATTTATTTTGAGTGTGATGCAGTTGGTAGCCAAACCTTCATACAAAGGTAACCATTTTAGTTTTTGTGGGTAACCAAATCGTCAAAAAAAATTTCCAAACAGTAACTCAGGTACTTCCGGAGATTTGTAGCGGAGGAGGATTGAAGGGGAGGAAAGGTGTAACGACCCCAAAATAGGTCAATTCCATCCAACCCATTCTGAGTCGTCAAATACATGGTACAGAAAACAACTACAACTCTATTACAACAATTGTCGTACAAAATACAACAACACATATGCTGTGAGTTTGAATACAAATATATACCAAATGTGACACATGTCCCAACCATGGACAACACCTCACAGTAATACCTTACATAAATGTATAGTCAAAAACTGTTTTAGAAATTAGAATCTTTGGGAAGTGCTCAAGGAAACCTTCGTACATGGGAGGCCATGCTTTTAGGTTATGATAGATATCATATGGCCACAGAATTATCCTTGGTTAACCCAATAGACCCCAAAGAAAAACGAGAAGATTACTATCATATTCTTCCCAATGGTGAGTCTTCTCTTGACTTATCATTATCTCCACTGTATCTAACTGAGAATTATACTTCAAACAAACACCAAGATTATATAGGTAGTGCTTGTAGATATACTCGGCAAGCGGAAGTGCACAATCCTGTCTTATGATGACACGAGGTTGTATGTCGTTAGACATCTTGTATGATAGTGACAAAAACACCCTTCCAACGTTGGATACACCTTATCCTATTGGATTCACCAAATAAAACTACTAAATGAACTTTTCTATACTGCTTCGGGAGAACCTCCACAGCTAGAGACCACCGCTCTATTTCTCCGTTACCCTCGCTCGACCCAGCTACACTCTTATTACCTGAAAGGAATTGTGAAGCAAAAGGGTGAGCACAACTAGCTCAGTAAAGAATATCATGACTAAAGATAATTAAATTATCAATAGCCTTCATCAGTAATAAATCAGAGATTTAGAACATATGGTAGATGATAAAACTTCTCAACCATAGTTGCAGCGGAACGAGCAATCCATTAGAAGAGTCAAATAGACTATAAAGTCTATTATCTTCTCCATATTAAAAGTCCACCAATAATGTTTTATCCCTGTAACATTAATCAACAGTTCCTTTTCACAATTATATGAATAACTCATAATCATAATTGTAATTCTAAATTCCTCTTCGCATCCATGACGAAGATAATTTTTCTCACATGTCTTTACCTGAACCATCAAAGATCATGGTTATACTAAATCACAGTTCTTGTTCATAATCATATTAATAAATTCATCTTTGCACTACAGGCCAACGATATTCGTCAACAGTTCATCTTTGCACTACTGGCCAAAGATATTCAACAATAGGCCATCTTTGCACTACGGGCCAAAGATATTCATCAACAATTCATCTTTGCACTACAGGCCAAAGATATTCCTCAACAGTTCATATTTGCACTACAGGCCAAATATATTCATATCTCAAAGAAATATATAATCATTTCAGAATTTATATACACCATAATTATAACCATGTTAATCAATTCATCTTTACACTTAAGCTAAAGATATTCAATTATAAATTCAATGGTCATGATCATACCAGTTAACAATTCATCTTTGTACTACAGGCCAAAGACATTCCTCAGTCACGATTATACCAATAATTTACCCATCTTTACACTCAAGTGAAAGAGAAATTCAACATCATGGTTATAAAAATGTTATATATGATAATAAAAATAATATGATCAACAACTGCATTTATTTATAGAGCAACAATCATAAATCAACGATAATTTGGTCAGAAAAAGAAATTAATTTTTATCGTGAATAGTAACTCGTGAATAGTAACTCATGAATAGTACTCCGTATTCGTACATAGTACCGAATACGTAAATAATGTCATATACGTAAATAGTGCCATATACATGAATAGTGTCGTATACGTGAATAGTGTCGTATACGTGAATAGTGACGTATACGTGAATAGTATTCCCGACTCAAAAATGTAGATATTTCACAATAAAATATATACCAATATTTCAGTCTAATGATATTGAAAGAATAACATCATTATGAAGAATATAACATTTCTTAATATCTCTTACTATCCCTTACCTCAAAAGTGCAGTATTTCTGACTGGAATGCAAAGCCGAAAGAAACTTGCACTGAATAGCAACTCTCAAAGTATCTAAATACTCACAAAATATGCTTCATAATATAGAGAGAGAAAGAGAAAAAACTTATGAATTATGATGTGATTTTTAATTCTAACTTAGCCATCTATTTATAGGAAAATATTAGCACGCCGAAGCAGACTTAACCTGCAACCTGATGGTTTTACCTGCTACTATTCCCACCCACCACATTTGAATAAAAATCTCAACACATTTCTTCACCAACCAAGAGTGGGGCCCACCAATTCTAGAATTTTCTACCAAAATGATAAACTCCTAAAATTCAACAATTTCTGAACCAGTCATATCGTAAAATTCATAATAAATCATACGTTCATTTTTAACGGTTCAAAATTTGTGGACATATACTCAACTTATATATGTATAACATATCCAAAAATTACCACGATCCAACAGTCGGATTAAAAATTATAACATTCGCAAAATATCTCAAAAACTCTGATTTTTAATACCTCCATTCCGACAAAAATACTGATAAAAACCTCAACATTGACTCCTTCATTTTTAACCAATATATCCCTCATTTATATCTACATAAAATAAATATTTCCTTATCATATGAATCAATAATTAATTATTCACAAATAATATTACAGAATCACATTTATGACAACTAGGCCGTTCCCAGGAAAGAGGGGGCTTTCCAATAATAATTTCTCCCTACTGGCGCGCAATTAGGTGACCAAACCTCTCCTTAGACAGAACTTTCTAGATGTTGCCAATAATATTATCTAATAATATTATTCAAATAATATAAATTATTGATCTGATAATGGGAAATACTGTGCAGCAACAATTATTGAAACAACAATAATATAAAATATCAACGCAGCAATTATTAAATCAATAAAATAAAATATTGAACAGTAATTACTGTGACAATTATTCAGTAGTGCCTTCTTACGTAAGAATCAATAATTTCAAAAATATTGTGCAATACCGTGTGCTACTGTGCAATAACGCGTATTACTGTATTTTAACCACCGGATATTCCAACAGTGTTAACGGTAACAACTATGACGTTAATTATAAAAACTCAATTTTTGTCGTTATCTTCATCCGACAGTTATTCTGTTATGGGGCCCACAAATGGTTGCGCCGTCGTACGAATATTCCCCGACAGAAAGAATATTTCACGACCAAACGAATATTCCTCGACAACAATGAATATTTTATAACCACTTGTGTATTTTAAAAAAAAATTCATATATCACCCTTAACTTTAACATTTATCAATTTAACCATTTACTGAATAGTAATTATAAGAAAAATTGAATACTTTTATTTCACAAAATTCGGGGTCTTACAAGAGGGGGATGTAGCGACGACACAACCAAAAACTTCTGGAGATTCGCGGCGGAGGAGGATGATGAAGGGGAGGAGAGATGAGGCGGTGATGAAGAGAATGAGCGGTGAGGGAGATGATTAGGATGGAGAAAATATTTTTTTGTTTTTCCCTTCTTTTGATTTGAATTATGGATTTATTTTTGTTGTTAGATCCCAAAAATTTGATTTGAATTATTAATTATGACGGTTATTTCTCCTTAATTTTAGGTTTCCTTATTAATGTGAAATAGAATGGTTTAAATTTGAATTATTAATTATGGCGATTATTTCTCCTTGATTTTAGGTTTCCTTATTAATGTGAAATTGAATGGTTTGAAATTGTTACCCTCTTTTTGTAATTATTTTGTGAATGCACTAATGATGTAATTAATTTCTAATTATTGTATATTTCTGTAAAGAACCCAAATAAAAACAAGACTACAAATCTTATGGGCCTAGCTTGTACAAATCTATGTTATCGCTTATAGTTCGTGTAAATCTTTATGTGGTTGGACTGAAGAGTGTGAGTTGTAGTTCTTATTATGTTATGGTTGGGTTGGCTCGATATATATATATATGTGACAACCCCAAAATAGATCCATTCCATCCAACCTATTCTGAGTCGCCAAATACATGGTACAGAAAATAACTATAACTTTATTACAACAATTGTCGTGCAAAATACAACAACACATATGCTGTGAGTTTGGATACAAATATATACCAAATGTGACTCATGTTCCAACCGTGGACATCACCTCACAATGACACCTTACATAAAGGTATAGTCAAAAATTGTTTTAGAAATTAGAATCTTTGGGAAGTGCTTAAGGAAACCTTCGTACATGGGAGGTCACGCGTCTAGGTTATGATAGATATCATATGGCCACAGAATTATCCTTGGTTGACCCAATAGACCCCAAAGAAAAACGAGAAGGTTACTATCATATTCTTCCCAATGGTGAGTCTTCTCTTGACTTATCATTATCTTCACTGTCTCTAATTGAGAATTATACTTCAAACAAACACCAAGATTATATAGGTAGTGCTCGTAGATATACTCAGCAAGTGGATGAGCACAACCCTGTCCTATGATGACACGAGGTTGTATGTCATTAGACATCTTGTATGATAGTGACAAAACACCCTTCCAACGTTGGGTTCGCCTCACCCTATTTTCTTCACCAAATATAACTACTAAATGATGACCACCGTTCTATTCCCTTGTTACCCTCGCTCGACCCAACTATACTCTTATTACCTGAAAGGAATTGTGAAGCAAAAGGGTGAGCACAACTAGCTCAGTAAAGAATATCATGACTAAAGATAATTAAATTATCAATAGCCTTCATCAATAATAAATCAGAGATTTAGAACATATGGTAAATGATAAAAATTTCAACCATAGTTGCAGCGGAACATGCAATCCATTAGAAGAGTCAAATAGACCATAAAGTCCATTATCTCTTCCATGTTAAAAATCCACCAACAATGTTTTATCCCTGTAACGTCAATCAACAGTTCTGGTCCACAATCATATAAATAACTCATAATCATAATTATGATTCTAAATTCCTCTTCTCATCCAGGACAAAGATAATTTTCATCACTTGTCTTTACCTGAAACATCAAAGATCATGGTTATACCAATTCACAATTCTTGTTCATAATCATACTAATAATTTCATCTTTGTACTACGGGCTAAAGATATTCGTCAACAGTTTATCTTTGCACTACTGGCCAAAGATATTCAACAACAGTTCATCTTTGCACTACAGGCCAAAGATATTCAACAACATATCATCTTTGCACTACAGGCTAAAGATATTAATATCTCAAAGAAATATATAATCATTTCAGAATTTATATAAACAATAATTATAACCATGTTGATCAATTCACCTTTGCACTTAAGCTAAAGATATTCACTTATAAATTCAATGGTCATGATCATACCAGTCACAATTCAACTTTGCACTACAGGCCAAAGAGAACCCTAGTCATGATCATACCAATAATCTACCCATCTTTACACTCCAGTGAAAGAGAATTTCAACATCAGGGTTATAAAAATGTTATATATGATGATAAAAATAATATGATCAACATATAGTTTTAATCTCAAGAGTAATATTCGTAACTCATGAATAGTAACCCCGACACAAAAGATAGAAATTCTACAATAAAATTCATACCAATATTTTGGTATAATGATATTGAAAGAATAACATTACTTAAATTTATAAACAATTTATTTTAATTGTTTACACTTTACTAATTAATGCATTTAATCATCATAAAATGCCAACTCTTACAATTTCATCATCAATAACCAAAACCCTCATAAAAAATCTGCATATACCTCATATAGGATTCTCAAGCCATAAAATCCTATTTTCCAATTTTCTTTCTTCACAAAACATATTTAATTCATTTACTCATAACTAGACTATTTTCATGAAAAATACCAAATCAGTTCCAAAAATATTTCTTTTCTGGGATTTAGCATAATATAGTCCCATAGTGAACATATATTTTTCTCATAATTTTTAAAAGTCATTTACTATTTTTCATATGGCCAAAATAGCCGAATATTTAGACATTTATCAAAAATTATACTTTTGTCTAAAAATTCTGAAATTTAGAGTATACTTCTATCATATACATGTACTCCCAATAAAAATTTCATCAATTTTGGAGTTAACCACAAGGAATTATAAGCGGTTACTTTTAAAATAGTCTTTTCTCATAAAATTCATAACTCTCAATCTATACATCCAAAAATCACCATTTTTGGGCACAATCAATAAAACTCATCAAAATATCATTTCAAATTTTTCCAGAATTTTTGAAGTTCAGAAAAATTACGAAACTGAAAATCATAACAACCCTTAAAATCCCTTAATATCCCTTACAATCCCTTACCTCAAAAGAGCAGTACTTCTGACTGGATATCGGATATGATGCCGAAGGAAACTTGCACTGATGAATAGCAACTCACCAAGTATCTAAAAACTCACAAAATATGCTTCATAATATAGAGAGAGAAAGAGAGAAAGCTTATGTTTATGGTGTGATTTTCAATTCTAACTTAGCCCTCTATTTATAGGAAAATTTTGGTAGGTTTGACCTGCAACCTGATGGCTTTACCTGCTACTATTCCCACCCACCACATTTGAAATATAATTCAGCACATTTCTTCACCAACCACAAGTGGAGCCCACCAATTCTAGAATTTTCCACCAAAATGATAAACTCCGAAAATTCAACAATTTCCGAACCAGTCATCTCGTAAAATTCATAATAAATCATACGTTCATTTTTAACGGTTCAAAATTTGTGGGCATATACTCAACTTATATATGTATAACATATCCAAAAATTACCACGATCCAACGGTCGGATTAAAAATTATAACCCCCGCAAAATATCTCAAAAACCCTGATTTTTAATACCTCCATTCCGACAAAAATACGGATAAAAATCTCAACATTAACTCCTTCATTTTTAACCACAAAAATATATCCCTCTTTTATATCCACATAAAATAAATATTTCCTTATCATATGAATCAATAATTAATTATTCACAAATAATATTACAGAATCACATTTATGACAACCAGGCCGTTCCCAGGAAAGAGGGGGCTTTCCAATAAGGATTTCTCCTTACTGGCGCGCAATTAGATGACCAAACCTCTCCTTAGACAGAACTTTCTAGACATTGTCAATAATGCTATCTAATAATACTATTCAAATAATATGAATTATTGATCTGATAATGGGAAATACTGTGCAGCAACAATTATTGAACAACAATAATACAAAATTTCAACGTAGCAATTATTGAATCAATAAAATAAAATATTGAACAGTAATTACTGTAACAATTATTGAGTAGTGCCTTCTTACGTAAGAATCAATAATTTCAAAAATACTATGCAATACCGTGTGCTACTGTGCAATAACGCGTATTACTGTATTTTAACCACCGGGTATTCTAACAGTGTTAACGGTAACAACTACGCCGTTATTTGTAAAAACTCAAATTTGTCGTTTTCCTTCACCCGACAGTTATTCGTTATGGGGCCCATAAATAGCTGCGCCGTCGTACGAATATTCTCCGACAGAAAGAATATTCCACGACCAAACGAATATTCCCCGACAACAATGATTATTTTATAACCACTTGCTTATTTTGAAAAAAAAAATTCATATTTCACCCATAACTTTAAACTTTTATCAATTTAACTATTTACTGAATAGTAATTATAAGAAAAATTGCATACTTTTATTTCATAAAATTCGGGGTCTTACAATCTCCCCTCCTTATGAAATTTCGTCCCCAAAATTTACGTACCTGGTATTTCGAAGAGTTGAGAATACCTTGCTTCCATTTCAGATTCTATCTCTCAGATCATCATGATTTCTCCATTGCTCTTCTCCCATGATAACTTCATTTGGGTTCCTCATTTGTTGGGAAGTCATGACAACCGCCATCCCTCGAACTACTCGGCTTTGACTTGTCTGGAACAGCATTTGGCGTCATCATTACCGTTGGAATATACCTTTCTATAGGACATATTCCTCCCTCAAATGCCTCTTTGTACTCCTCATTCATGATCTGAATCATCAATCTTCGATCCATATCGGATTCAGGTTGACCGCTATGTACAGGGTAATTCAAAACTCGATGTTGGGTTCTCCCAATTGCTTTCCAAAAAGAGAAATTCATATCATCTATTTTAGCCTTCTTAGATCAAACATCTCTTTCCACAATATCCACGTGTCGTGCGGCTTTTGCCCATGCATCACTTATTCTCACTCGTTCAGTTTTTTCTTCTCTCAGCTCAGATTCTATTTTTATCATCTTATACTCTGCCAAAGAATGCTTCTGTTCAAGCATCACATATCGGGTAACACAAGCTTGAATTGTTGCATCCTTTTGTTCCACGACCGCCTGTCGTTCTTCTGCCTGCTCTTCTAACTCATGAATACGATTTTGAAATTCTACATTTTGATCATATAATACCTCTAATAAACTCTCCTCTGGTACTTCTTCTTCCTCTTCTTCCTCAGTCTCAGCTGTTACCTCTGCGACTATCTCGGGTGTAACTATCAATTCTTCACTCACCACATGGATATCTCTAATTCCTTCTTCGTCTGACATCACATTATCACGGTTAGTGATTAGAGGTATCCCCACAGTCGCATTCACTCCATTATTAGCATTCTCAGCTGCCATTCTCAAATACTGCCATAAAACAAGGGTTAATTAAACAAATTAACATATCACATAATATCCCAATATTATGACTGACCAACAAATAAGCTTAGGTAGGACACACTAGCGAATGATTTACTCATCTCTCCCCTCCTAGTTGTATTCCCCGATCTCCGCCAGAGATCATATCCCTAAGCTCTGATACCACCTGTGACAACCCCAAAATAGATCCATTCCATCCAACCTATTCTGAGTCGCCAAATACATGGTACAGAAAATAACTATAACTTTATTACAACAATTGTCGTGCAAAATACAACAACACATATGCTGTGAGTTTGGATACAAATATATACCAAATGTGACTCATGTTCCAACCGTGGACATCACCTCACAATGACACCTTACATAAAGGTATAGTCAAAAATTGTTTTAGAAATTAGAATCTTTGGGAAGTGCTCAAGGAAACCTTCGTACATGGGAGGCCACGCGTCTAGGTTATGATAGATATCATATGGCCACAGAATTATCCTTGGTTGACCCAATAGACCCCAAAGAAAAACGAGAAGATTACTATCATATTCTTCCCAATGGTGAGTCTTCTCTTGACTTATCATTATCTCCACTGTCTCTAATTGAGAATTATACTTCAAACAAACACCAAGATTATATAGGTAGTGCTCGTAGATATACTCAGCAAGTGGATGAGCACAACCCTGTCCTATGATGACACGAGGTTGTATGTCATTAGACATCTTGTATGATAGTGACAAAACACCCTTCCAACGTTGGGTTCGCCTCACCCTATTTTCTTCACCAAATATAACTACTAAATGATGACCACCGTTCTATTCCCTTGTTACCCTCGCTCGACCCAACTATACTCTTATTACCTGAAAGGAATTGTGAAGCAAAAGGGTGAGCACAACTAGCTCAGTAAAGAATATCATGACTAAAGATAATTAAATTATCAATAGCCTTCATCAATAATAAATCAGAGATTTAGAACATATGGTAAATGATAAAAATTTCAACCATAGTTGCAGCGGAACAGCAATCCATTAGAAGAGTCAAATAGACCATAAAGTCTATTATCTCTTCCATGTTAAAAATCCACCAACAATGTTTTATCCCTGTAACATCAATCAACAGTTCTGGTCCACAATCATATGAATAACTCATAATCATAATTATGATTCTAAATTCCTCTTCTCATCCAGGACAAAGATAATTTTCATCACTTGTCTTTACCTGAAACATCAAAGATCATGGTTATACCAATTCACAATTCTTGTTCATAATCATACTAATAATTTCATCTTTGTACTACGGGCTAAAGATATTCGTCAACAGTTTATCTTTGCACTACTGGCCAAAGATATTCAACAACAGTTCATCTTTGCACTACAGGCCAAAGATATTCAACAACATATCATCTTTGCACTACAGGCCAAAGATATTAATATCTCAAAGAAATATATAATCATTTCAGAATTTATATAAACAATAATTATAACCATGTTGATCAATTCACCTTTGCACTTAAGCTAAAGATATTCACTTATAAATTCAATGGTCATGATCATACCAGTCACAATTCAACTTTGCACTACAGGCCAAAGAGAACCCTAGTCATGATCATACCAATAATCTACCCATCTTTACACTCCAGTGAAAGAGAATTTCAACATCAGGGTTATAAAAATGTTATATATGATGATAAAAATAATATGATCAACATATAGTTTTAATCTCAAGAGTAATATTCGTAACTCATGAATAGTAACCCCGACACAAAAGATAGAAATTCTACAATAAAATTCATACCAATATTTTGGTATAATGATATTGAAAGAATAACATTACTTAAATTTATAAACAATTTATTTTAATTGTTTACACTTTACTAATTAATGCATTTAATCATCATAAAATGTCAACTCTTACAATTTCATCATCAATAACCAAAACCCTCATAAAAAATCTGCATATACCTCATATAGGATTCTCAAGCCATAAAATCCTATTTTCCAATTTTCTTTCTTCACAAAACATATTTAATTCATTTACTCATAACTAGACTATTTTCATGAAAAATACCAAATCAGTTCCAAAAATATTTCTTTTCTGGGATTTAGCATAATATAGTCCCATAGTGAACATATATTTTTCTCAGAATTTTTAAAAGTCATTTACTATTTTTCATATGGCCAAAATAGCCGAATATTTAGACATTTATCAAAAATTATACTTTTGTCTAAAAATTCTGAAATTTAGAGTATACTTCTATCATATACATGTACTCCCAATAAAAATTTCATCAATTTTGGAGTTAACCACAAGGAATTATAAGCGGTTACTTTTAAAATAGTCTTTTCTCATAAAATTCATAACTCTCAATCTATACATCCAAAAATCACCATTTTTGGACACAATCAATAAAACTCATCAAAATATCATTTCAAATTTTTCCAGAATTTTTGAAGTTCAGAAAAATTACGAAACTGAAAATCATAACAACCCTTAAAATCCCTTAATATCCCTTACAATCCCTTACCTCAAAAGAGCAGTACTTCTGACTGGATATCGGATATGATGCCGAAGGAAACTTGCACTGATGAATAGCAACTCACCAAGTATCTAAAAACTCACAAAATATGCTTCATAATATAGAGAGAGAAAGAGAGAAAGCTTATGTTTCTGGTGTGATTTTCAATTCTAACTTAGCCCTCTATTTATAGGAAAATTTTGGTAGGTTTGACCTGCAACCTGATGGCTTTACCTGCTACTATTCCCACCCACCACATTTGAAATATAATTCAGCACATTTCTTCACCAACCACAAGTGGAGCCCACCAATTCTAGAATTTTCCACCAAAATGATAAACTCCGAAAATTCAACAATTTCCGAACCAGTCATCTCGTAAAATTCATAATAAATCATACGTTCATTTTTAACGGTTCAAAATTTGTGGGCATATACTCAACTTATATATGTATAACATATCCAAAAATTACCACGATCCAACGGTCGGATTAAAAATTATAACCCCCGCAAAATATCTCAAAAACCCTGATTTTTAATACCTCCATTCCGACAAAAATACGGATAAAAATCTCAACATTAACTCCTTCATTTTTAACCACAAAAATATATCCCTCTTTTATATCCACATAAAATAAATATTTCCTTATCATATGAATCAATAATTAATTATTCACAAATAATATTACAGAATCACATTTATGACAACCAGGCCGTTCCCAGGAAAGAGGGGGCTTTCCAATAAGGATTTCTCCTTACTGGCGCGCAATTAGATGACCAAACCTCTCCTTAGACAGAACTTTCTAGACATTGTCAATAATGCTATCTAATAATACTATTCAAATAATATGAATTATTGATCTGATAATGGGAAATACTGTGCAGCAACAATTATTGAACAACAATAATACAAAATTTCAACGTAGCAATTATTGAATCAATAAAATAAAATATTGAACAGTAATTACTGTAACAATTATTGAGTAGTGCCTTCTTACGTAAGAATCAATAATTTCAAAAATACTATGCAATACCGTGTGCTACTGTGCAATAACGCGTATTACTGTATTTTAACCACCGGGTATTCTAACAGTGTTAACGGTAACAACTACGCCGTTATTTGTAAAAACTCAAATTTGTCGTTTTCCTTCACCCGACAGTTATTCGTTATGGGGCCCATAAATAGCTGCGCCGTCGTACGAATATTCTCCGACAGAAAGAATATTCCACGACCAAACGAATATTCCCCGACAACAATGATTATTTTATAACCACTTGCTTATTTTGAAAAAAAAAATTCATATTTCACCCATAACTTTAAACTTTTATTAATTTAACTATTTACTGAATAGTAATTATAAGAAAAATTGCATACTTTTATTTCATAAAATTCGGGGTCTTACAATCTCCCCTCCTTATGAAATTTCGTCCCCAAAATTTACGTACCTGGTATTTCGAAGAGTTGAGAATACCTTGCTTCCATTTCAGATTCTATCTCTCAGATCATCATGATTTCTCCATTGCTCTTCTCCCATGATAACTTCATTTGGGTTCCTCATTTGTTGGGAAGTCATGACAACCGCCATCCCTCGAACTACTCGGCTTTGACTTGTCTGGAACAGCATTTGGCGTCATCATTACCGTTGGAATATACCTTTCTATAGGACATATTCCTCCCTCAAATGCCTCTTTGTACTCCTCATTCATGATCTGAATCATCAATCTTCGATCCATATCGGATTCAGGTTGACCGCTATGTACAGGGTAATTCAAAACTCGATGTTGGGTTCTCCCAATTGCTTTCCAAAAAGAGAAATTCATATCATCTATTTTAGCCTTCTTAGATCAAACATCTCTTTCCACAATATCCACGTGTCGTGCGGCTTTTGCCCATGCATCACTTATTCTCACTCGTTCAGTTTTTTCTTCTCTCAGCTCAGATTCTATTTTTATCATCTTATACTCTGCCAAAGAATGCTTCTGTTCAAGCATCACATATCGGGTAACACAAGCTTGAATTGTTGCATCCTTTTGTTCCACGACCGCCTGTCGTTCTTCTGCCTGCTCTTCTAACTCATGAATACGATTTTGAAATTCTACATTTTGATCATATAATACCTCTAATAAACTCTCCTCTGGTACTTCTTCTTCCTCTTCTTCCTCAGTCTCAGCTGTTACCTCTGCGACTATCTCGGGTGTAACTATCAATTCTTCACTCACCACATGGATATCTCTAATTCCTTCTTCGTCTGACATCACATTATCACGGTTAGTGATTAGAGGTATCCCCACAGTCGCATTCACTCCATTATTAGCATTCTCAGCTGCCATTCTCAAATACTGCCATAAAACAAGGGTTAATTAAACAAATTAACATATCACATAATATCCCAATATTATGACTGACCAACAAATAAGCTTAGGTAGGACACACTAGCGAATGATTTACTCATCTCTCCCCTCCTAGTTGTATTCCCCGATCTCCGCCAGAGATCATATCCCTAAGCTCTGATACCACCTGTGACAACCCCAAAATAGATCCATTCCATCCAACCTATTCTGAGTCGCCAAATACATGGTACAGAAAATAACTATAACTTTATTACAACAATTGTCGTGCAAAATACAACAACACATATGCTGTGAGTTTGGATACAAATATATACCAAATGTGACTCATGTTCCAACCGTGGACATCACCTCACAATGACACCTTACATAAAGGTATAGTCAAAAATTGTTTTAGAAATTAGAATCTTTGGGAAGTGCTTAAGGAAACCTTCGTACATGGGAGGCCACGCGTCTAGGTTATGATAGATATCATATGGCCACAGAATTATCCTTGGTTGACCCAATAGACCCCAAAGAAAAACGAGAAGGTTACTATCATATTCTTCCCAATGGTGAGTCTTCTCTTGACTTATCATTATCTCCACTGTCTCTAATTGAGAATTATACTTCAAACAAACACCAAGATTATATAGGTAGTGCTCGTAGATATACTCAGCAAGTGGATGAGCACAACCCTGTCCTATGATGACACGAGGTTGTATGTCATTAGACATCTTGTATGATAGTGACAAAACACCCTTCCAACGTTGGGTTCGCCTCACCCTATTTTCTTCACCAAATATAACTACTAAATGATGACCACCGTTCTATTCCCTTGTTACCCTCGCTCGACCCAACTATACTCTTATTACCTGAAAGGAATTGTGAAGCAAAAGGGTGAGCACAACTAGCTCAGTAAAGAATATCATGACTAAAGATAATTAAATTATCAATAGCCTTCATCAATAATAAATCAGAGATTTAGAACATATGGTAAATGATAAAAATTTCAACCATAGTTGCAGCGGAACATGCAATCCATTAGAAGAGTCAAATAGACCATAAAGTCCATTATCTCTTCCATGTTAAAAATCCACCAACAATGTTTTATCCCTGTAACGTCAATCAACAGTTCTGGTCCACAATCATATAAATAACTCATAATCATAATTATGATTCTAAATTCCTCTTCTCATCCAGGACAAAGATAATTTTCATCACTTGTCTTTACCTGAAACATCAAAGATCATGGTTATACCAATTCACAATTCTTGTTCATAATCATACTAATAATTTCATCTTTGTACTACGGGCTAAAGATATTCGTCAACAGTTTATCTTTGCACTACTGGCCAAAGATATTCAACAACAGTTCATCTTTGCACTACAGGCCAAAGATATTCAACAACATATCATCTTTGCACTACAGGCCAAAGATATTAATATCTCAAAGAAATATATAATCATTTCAGAATTTATATAAACAATAATTATAACCATGTTGATCAATTCACCTTTGCACTTAAGCTAAAGATATTCACTTATAAATTCAATGGTCATGATCATACCAGTCACAATTCAACTTTGCACTACAGGCCAAAGAGAACCCTAGTCATGATCATACCAATAATCTACCCATCTTTACACTCCAGTGAAAGAGAATTTCAACATCAGGGTTATAAAAATGTTATATATGATGATAAAAATAATATGATCAACATATAGTTTTAATCTCAAGAGTAATATTCGTAACTCATGAATAGTAACCCCGACACAAAAGATAGAAATTCTACAATAAAATTCATACCAATATTTTGGTATAATGATATTGAAAGAATAACATTACTTAAATTTATAAACAATTTATTTTAATTGTTTACACTTTACTAATTAATGCATTTAATCATCATAAAATGCCAACTCTTACAATTTCATCATCAATAACCAAAACCCTCATAAAAAATCTGCATATACCTCATATAGGATTCTCAAGCCATAAAATCCTATTTTCCAATTTTCTTTCTTCACAAAACATATTTAATTCATTTACTCATAACTAGACTATTTTCATGAAAAATACCAAATCAGTTCCAAAAATATTTCTTTTCTGGGATTTAGCATAATATAGTCCCATAGTGAACATATATTTTTCTCATAATTTTTAAAAGTCATTTACTATTTTTCATATGGCCAAAATAGCCGAATATTTAGACATTTATCAAAAATTATACTTTTGTCTAAAAATTCTGAAATTTAGAGTATACTTCTATCATATACATGTACTCCCAATAAAAATTTCATCAATTTTGGAGTTAACCACAAGGAATTATAAGCGGTTACTTTTAAAATAGTCTTTTCTCATAAAATTCATAACTCTCAATCTATACATCCAAAAATCACCATTTTTGGGCACAATCAATAAAACTCATCAAAATATCATTTCAAATTTTTCCAGAATTTTTGAAGTTCAGAAAAATTACGAAACTGAAAATCATAACAACCCTTAAAATCCCTTAATATCCCTTACAATCCCTTACCTCAAAAGAGCAGTACTTCTGACTGGATATCGGATATGATGCCGAAGGAAACTTGCACTGATGAATAGCAACTCACCAAGTATCTAAAAACTCACAAAATATGCTTCATAATATAGAGAGAGAAAGAGAGAAAGCTTATGTTTATGGTGTGATTTTCAATTCTAACTTAGCCCTCTATTTATAGGAAAATTTTGGTAGGTTTGACCTGCAACCTGATGGCTTTACCTGCTACTATTCCCACCCACCACATTTGAAATATAATTCAGCACATTTCTTCACCAACCACAAGTGGAGCCCACCAATTCTAGAATTTTCCACCAAAATGATAAACTCCGAAAATTCAACAATTTCCGAACCAGTCATCTCGTAAAATTCATAATAAATCATACGTTCATTTTTAACGGTTCAAAATTTGTGGGCATATACTCAACTTATATATGTATAACATATCCAAAAATTACCACGATCCAACGGTCGGATTAAAAATTATAACCCCCGCAAAATATCTCAAAAACCCTGATTTTTAATACCTCCATTCCGACAAAAATACGGATAAAAATCTCAACATTAACTCCTTCATTTTTAACCACAAAAATATATCCCTCTTTTATATCCACATAAAATAAATATTTCCTTATCATATGAATCAATAATTAATTATTCACAAATAATATTACAGAATCACATTTATGACAACCAGGCCGTTCCCAGGAAAGAGGGGGCTTTCCAATAAGGATTTCTCCTTACTGGCGCGCAATTAGATGACCAAACCTCTCCTTAGACAGAACTTTCTAGACATTGTCAATAATGCTATCTAATAATACTATTCAAATAATATGAATTATTGATCTGATAATGGGAAATACTGTGCAGCAACAATTATTGAACAACAATAATACAAAATTTCAACGTAGCAATTATTGAATCAATAAAATAAAATATTGAACAGTAATTACTGTAACAATTATTGAGTAGTGCCTTCTTACGTAAGAATCAATAATTTCAAAAATACTATGCAATACCGTGTGCTACTGTGCAATAACGCGTATTACTGTATTTTAACCACCGGGTATTCTAACAGTGTTAACGGTAACAACTACGCCGTTATTTGTAAAAACTCAAATTTGTCGTTTTCCTTCACCCGACAGTTATTCGTTATGGGGCCCATAAATAGCTGCGCCGTCGTACGAATATTCTCCGACAGAAAGAATATTCCACGACCAAACGAATATTCCCCGACAACAATGATTATTTTATAACCACTTGCTTATTTTGAAAAAAAAATTCATATTTCACCCATAACTTTAAACTTTTATCAATTTAACTATTTACTGAATAGTAATTATAAGAAAAATTGCATACTTTTATTTCATAAAATTCGGGGTCTTACAATATATATATATATATATATATATATATATATATATATATATATATATATATATATATAGGGAGGATCTAAAGGGGACCAAAAGAACGGACCAAAGAGCGGACCAAGGCAAAAACACGCGGGTTTCAGGGTCTGGGTCGCAAAAACACGCGGGTTGACCCTGAAACCCCCTCGTGTTTTTGCCTTGGTCCGCTCTTTGGTCCGTTCTTTTGGTCCGTTTAGATCCTCCCTATATATATATATATATATATATCCTAAATCTTAGTTAATAAACTCTAAATATTTATTTGTAAAGTTAAACTCTTATTCCGATTCTGATTAGCCCTAAACATTTATTGGTAAAATCAAACTATTATTCTGATTTGTATCCACTACTATTAGTAACGGACGATATGAGTTTTTTTAATTGTCCGTTACTAATAGTAGCGGATGTCAATTTTTAATTTTAATCCTGACTGTTTCTTCTTGTTTTTTAATGGTACAGATGGTATATGCCCTATAAAAATTCATAACAAATACATATGTTATGAATCATTCTCTATATATATCATTGTGATAAATACGTGCATTTCTAGAATAAGAATTTTTAAATTAGAGATATGTTTTAATTTATTTTAAATTCAGTTTATGAAATAAATGTGATAATTCAGTAACTAGAAAAATATTGATATTTAATTGAATAAGCTACTACATTGGATTCCTTGCCGTTGATCATCTTTTAGGGGGAAAAAATAAGAAAAAGGTAAGCGACAGCAAAAGAAAAAGTAGGCCAATGAGGCAACGAACATGCTATCACATGCACATATATAATGATGGAAAGAGTAATATATTTTTTCACCTAAATAATTAAAGTGCCTCGATCTTTAGTGCCCGTTTAATTTCTCCAACTTTATTTTTAAAATAAAAGGTTTGGTAAAGTGCGATGTGAATGAGAAGTAGCGTTTATTAGAGAGTAGATTCTCTGTCCCCAAATTTCCTGTTCCCCTTGTGTCCCCCCACTTAAATTATGACACATGTTATTTTATTTTATTTTAGAATTAATTAGTGTTAAGTAAGAGACTATGTGTCAAAATGTAAATGGAGGGACACAAGGGGACAGAGAATTTGGGGACAGAGAATCTGCTCTCCGTTTATTACCAACTTTATATCGAGAAAACGACCATAAGAAATTGATTTCCTTACTATATAGTAAGTACTCTTTGATTCAAAACATAAAAATTAATTTTCTATATTTAATTTGATATATTTTTATGTTTAAAATGAGTAACGTTATCAATACAAATTATATCAAAAAAATTGTGTGCAAGATCGTTCCTGATCACGGATGAGAGGATGGATTACCTTGGCCCCCGGTCAAGGGGCCCCAATTATATATATATATATATATATATATATATATATATATATATATATGTGTGTGTGTGTGTGTGTGTGTGTGTGTGTGTGTGTGTGTGTGTGTGTGTGTGTGTGAAATTAAAAATATAAATATATAATGATATAGGTATTTTCAAAAGTAATTTTCAAAGCTAAATAATTTTTTAAGGATTCAACCGGGTCAACTCTTATTGAAACCCAAGCTAGTGTGTTTAAAGCTCCGAAAATGAACTTTTTTGTATACAACTTGTACTTTTTATTTTATTTTTTTATTTTTTTTGTTGAATACAATGTTTCGAAAATAGTCTCGTTTTTATTTGTTGTCTCGGACAACCAAAATTTCATGAACGGCCCTGATTGTGTACAAACAATAAAAAAAAAAGAGAGTAAAAACACGACATCCTACTGTTTGATGTTTTACATATTTTTATTGCCAATGCATGTCCTATTATTGGTGCACAAATTTTTGTGTAATTTGTGTATATAGAATTCTTCGTTTAAAATTAGGTGAATTATTTTAGTTTTAATAAAAATAATTATGAATATTTTAAAAAATTCAAAATTTGTTATTATATTTTTTTATCGGAGTATTGTTTTTAACATCACACATGCATAATTAAGTCCACCAAGTCAACAGCAAAATCCAGTAAAAGACATCAAACATGCCAAGAGTACAGACAACAATCCACGGGGAGAAAAACCAGTTTGAGTATTTTATGCAAAAGGTCTTGTTTAATGTTCGGATATATTCTTGATAAATCTTAATCTGTATAAAAAAGTCAAATAAAATTCTCATTTTAAACTGAGGGACTAAATTAATGTTTGGACTATGAATAATGTTAAAGGAAATGATCTATCGTACGATTTTATATATCTGCTTTTTTTGTTATGAATAAATATAAATGTTAATTCTTTTAAAAAAATGTGTAATATGGTGGACATGTACGGACGTAGCTCTCTTCTTTTTAGTGTGAAGCAGTGTCAAACCAAAATACCCAACAAACATTAGTTCTGCCTAGAGAAGAGAAGAGGGCTATTAGGTTTTCTAGACATTATAATCTTGGCTCTTAACAAACAACCATGGAGTTGAATCAAAACTCAAAACTGATCAAAGTTCTGTTAAGCTAACCTTTTAAATATACTTTAATTTCAATATCATGAAACTATTTAACAAAACACTAGATTAGGACCTCAAGGTCAAATTGATTAATAATTCTGATAAAATTAAAATTCTTAGAATTATATATCAAATGTATCATATTTATTTATATTCATAATCTTGGAAAAACATATATATTGGACTCCAAATTTATCACATATTTGCAAAAATCCATCAAACATAATAATATATTTCCATTTCCACTCTTCCAAAACAACCATTTTTCAACTTACCAAAAGGAACATAACTTTCCACTTTATATATATATATATATATATTAATTATTTCTTCAAGAAATTACCAAGGCAACTCCTTTCTTTATTCCTTTCCCAGTCCTCCTCCGGCTACCACCGGTGGCGCCGCCGCCGTCATGCCGGAAGTTGCAGTCGTTGGAGATCAGCGGCAAGTCACCGGCATCATCAACATCATAATCCTCGGTGGAAATTCGGATGCAAGAACATCGATCCAAAGAGGCAAAAAACGCAGTTGCAACACCGTTGATGAGCCACATGGCCATGCCATCAAGCTTTCGGCATCCGCTGGGAGGGTCGTGGGTCGACGTGGGTCGGACCCTGGGCTCGACTGAATTAGCTCGGAAATTGAAGAAGGTAGCGCAAGCTGCCATGAAGGGGAGATCTAAGCATTGGCGAAAACAACAGTAGTGGTGTACAAGTTTTTAAGCTGTCTTTGAGCTTTTTTTTAAATATAATCTATCAATTATTATATAAGTGGAATTTCTACTTTTGCCCTTATGTTTTGTCCATATTTGCGAATGTACGTAATAAAATACTCCCTCCGTCCCATGATAAAAGTCCTTATTACTATTTTAGGTAGTCCCATGTTAAATGTCAACTTTCTTTTAATAACCAAACTTTTATACATTTTTTCCTATTATGTCTGTAGCATTAAATATCTCATACTTTTTTATTCTAATTCTCTCTCCATATTTAATAAGTATGGAGATATATTATTTTGAATTGAATAGCTAGAAAGTCACTCTCTCACCTACATTAAAAATAATTAATGACATATTATTATAGGCAATTTTGTCATTTCATTCCTCTTCTTAATATACGTAAAAAATCCACCAGAAATTTTATCCTGAGACAGAGGGAGTATATGGATAACTAATTAAATCTATATACCCTTAGGCCCTTAGTGGAAGGTGGCTAAACTGTAATAATAATGCTCCCTCAATTTTATAAAATGAGTTTAATTTTTATTTTACTTGTAAAATTTTAAAGTTTAACACTGATGGTTCTTTAAAATTTTGGGAAAGAAGTTATAATATTTTAATTAATTATAGTTTTTTAATAATTTACAGTGTTTAAGATTATTTTTAGTACCTCCACTTAATTTGAAGGAAAACGAGTTCAGGTAAGACGAATTACATAATAATCTCAACAATGTCATAATCTCTCAATATTTTTTGAATAATGCTAGAGACACAAACTATTCTACAAATATTTTATAAACTAATGATGTGGCATACTCCACCTCAGCATATTGTGTGGGGCTTAAAATTATATTGAAGTAATTTGTTGATCAATATGCTGAGGTGGAGTATGTCACATCAGCGGTTTGTAAAATATTTATAAAATAGTTTGTGTCTGTAGCATCACTCATATTTTTTTTAAGAAAACAACAAGAATTGAACATGAATGATACAGGTCGATCTCAACGGTAATCATCAGGCTAAAATTTTATTAATGTTCAAGATTATATTAATTGATTTTAGTTGAATTCAATTCTATTTCGAGTTTTAAAATTATACAAATTGATTTCAAAATAAGATAATTTATTGTGGATTAGCTAGAGAGAGTATTAGTATTTGAGTTGAGATAATAGAGACTGACATATTTTCTAAACAATACAAAAGTTTAGAAAATAAGATTCTGAATTTTGGAGGGGTAATCAAATCTAATATATAGGCTTTATATTTATATTTTTGAAAGGCGAACACTTAAATTTAGTGTTTTATTCTTCTAATTTCTTATTTAACTTGCCAATATGATATTAAATACAAAATAGTTATTTAATATTATTTTTTTATCCTTTTTCATGTCCCATTTCTCTTTCTTTCATTATTTATTTTTTGTTTTCTCTCCACGTCATTTTTTACGCTTCCATATACTCTTATGATATGTTTGGAAGTTAGAAAATTCTAATGAAAAACATTTTCTTTTATCATTCATTAAATTTTATTTTTAGCATTATTTTTAAAATTAGTTTACTTTTGACTCTTCCGCTTGGTAGCTATAATATACTAAGTACATGGATAACTAATTGAGAGGTGAGAAGGGCAAATCTGTCATAATAACACTACTGAATCTGCATTGGAAGTTTATCCTTTCGGTGTGTCTCATGCGTATAATAACGAAGACGTGAAAAATAATGATGGAGACTTGGAAAAGATATATATATATATATATATATATATATATATATATATATATATATATGGACGTAAATGAGAATAAATTAGAAAACACAATAATGTGATGTACCCCACGGTTAAGTGGCTCTAATCATGGTTTACCCACTCATTTACTTCATGTGTATAAGTTTCATTAGCTGTGCAAAACATGATAAACTTAAAAAAAACTTATCAAATTAATATATATAGGACAATGATCAGTATTATTTATTTGCTATGAATTAAAACTATGGCATATAACATCTTAGCCTTCTATTAGAATTATTAAGGGTCCAAATTTAATACATGAAATTATCGTCCGCTAGAATTTCTAGCGGATTGGGTTAATGAAAATCTCGGATAATTATACCCCCCATTAGTCGATTAACGAGTTAAAAAAACAACCAATCCGCTAGATTGTCTAACGTACACATATGAAAACGAATTTGAGAAAATCGTAACGAATTTGGAATGTTTGATGTACTGTTGCTGTGATTTGGATTTTGTAGAACTTCCTTGCATTCGCTAAAACTTCTAGCGGACTTATTAATTCTCTACGCTTAAATTAGTTCTATCGGGGCATAATCGACCTAATTAAAGTTGTTTTATTCCAGTCCGCTAGAGACGACATGGTCAGTATTTAAATCACAACCCTTGATTTTTGTAATGGAAGATTAGGAACTTAGGATGCTATTTGACCATTTTTGATCTATAATAAATACATGATATGAATCATTGCTCATATATATTATGTAAACTGTTGTGTGTAATTTTAACAGTCATATATATTAATTTATTGTTCTAATTATATGTATAATTAGATAAAATATGAGTAATTAGTTTACTATATTTATTTTTGTGGGCTAGCTCTTATATGTCAACTTCTCCATTTCTTACTCTTTTAATTTACTCCACATAACTCACTAATTAATTTGAAAGCTCACACTACCAACTAGGGGCATTCCGACGAGCCATATTAATGATTGAAGTTGGATGCTAGAGATCGATCTTTTTCTCGAATGAGATGGCTCATTCCGACCAAACAAGTCATGCATATGGGTGGTACCAGTATTCATATGCTGCATGCGTTTGTGAGTTTGGATATGGGATGACAAGGAAAAGTATACGAGGAGAATGGATGAGAATGAATTAACTATAATTTTTTCTTATCAAGTTTTAAGAAAGAATAGAATGGAATGGAATGGATCAGATTTTAATTATATTTTTTTTTATTTGTGATTTTAGAAGGAAGAGAAAATATTTTTTTTTTTAAACTACACTAATATTATATTACCCTTACATATTAATATAATAAATACCATAATTTTTTTTAAAAGATTACTTTAGGTAATATAAAATATCTAACTTTTCCATCCTTTCATATCCCTCTAAAGTCTAAATCCTCCTACTTTTAACGGAAAAATTTTGAGCCAAAAATAAAATTAATTTTACCTTCAAATTCATTCACTTCTCCCCTAAAAAAACTCTCAAAAATAATATTAAGAGGAATTTTAATTATTTTCTCTTTCTCTTAAAAAAATTACAAACACAGTATTAGGTACCATTTTTTTGTTTTTCTGTGTATATTTATTTATTGTTCCCTCTGTAGAGCCGGAACTAAAACATGACCCGGGGGGGGGGGGGGGGGGGAAGGGGGGGCCCGCTCTAATTTTTTATAATATTATATATGTATTCTCCCATATTGCCATTCTAAATTATATATAAAAAAAATATGCAGCTTTTTTTCATGCAGCTATTTTCTATTAAAAAAACATAATAGCTGTTACAATAGCTGTATTTTATATAAAACAATAAAATAGCTGTATATAAAACAATAAATGTTTTATATTTTATATAAAACAATAAAATAGCTGTATATTTTTTTCATGCAGTCATTTTGTTTTCAATAATTTTTTAAAAAAAATTAAATGATAGCAGTACTAAAAAAATAAGGTAAAAAATAATACTCCAATAAAAGTCTTCCTTTGACTTGTTATCAAATTGACCATTTTTCAAATTAATATATCTTATTACTTTTTTATATATATGTAAAAAACTTATAAACATTACAAACTATACATACAATTTAATACATATATGTATGTTTGCTTTTTTTAAAATCTAAATATACATGTTAAATTATTAATTTTAAAAACGATCAATTTAACTATAAAAATCAATGGAAGACTCTAATCCTGTGAGAGTATTAAAATGAAAAGAACAAATAAATTTGAACAAACCAAAATAAAAATAAAACTAAGACAAATAAACTTAGACATAAAGGATATAATATATCAAAAGTTGATTATGTTTTTTTAAGGTTCTTTAATAAACTAAAAGTCATTGCATAGTTTTTATATGTAAAGAAAGGAAGTGGATAGCATGAAGTTTATTTTTGAGTAAGTTGATCAATTGATCAATAGAGTGCTGACACGCATGCGAGATTCTATGTGTGTCAGCATTCGATTAATCAATTGACCAACTTATCAAAAATTAAATTTCATGCTAATCGGATCCGTAAAAAAATATGTTAGGGAAATGTCAAAATAGGAGTCAAAACACCCAAAATAAATTTCTCTAAATTGTCAAGACAAAGGGGGACTAACTAAAACGACTATATATCTTGTAACATTTTGGTATTGATTTAGAGTAGTTCTGCTCAGACGGTTTTTTTGGACGGGTCCAATTTTTGGTTTTTTTTTTTATTGGGACTTTTAAAACACGTATAGTATTTATTCTAATTGAATTATGTTTTTTTATATATATTCAAATTACATTTAAAAATATTGTATTTTATAAAAATTTCAATTAAAATAAATACTATACATTTTTTAAAAATCGCAACCAAAAAAAAATAAAAAAAATTACATCGATCCAATATTCCGGTCGAACAATAAGTGCCGCCCATGCAATGCGATGCGCATGCGTAGTACATAGCGTATCCCTCACTATGTACTTTCAGCAAAAATACAAAAAAAAATTATTAAACGAGAATATAAGAGCATAAGACTTCCAAATCAAAAAAAACTTGGATTTTGGAAATTTACAACTGATAGCCAGCCTAAATGATACTCTCTCTGTTTCTAAAATATTGTCGTTTTAGGAAATAATTTTTATTCTAAAAAGATTATCGTTTCGAGTTTATCAATACACATTAACTATTTTTTCTCTACTTTATCCTTATTTAAAGTTTTCTCCTATTTAAAGTTTTCTTCTCTTCTCAATGATTCTTATTCAATTCAATGCTATAATCCAAGTAGTAATTGGTTGAATAAGAAGTAATTGGTTGAATTGAATAATAAATATTGGGAAGAAAATAATTGATTGAGACAATTAATAAGAGTATTATAGTATTTTTGCTAAGTATTAATTATATTCCTTATGTGACGCCCCCAAAATAGGTATACATCACTCATCTTGAGTCGCCAAATATATGGTACAAAATTTAAATACAACTTAATAATACAACTGTCGTGTAAAATACGACAAAACATAAACTGAGAGTTTTAAAACGAATATTATCTTCTAGACAGTATTCAACTCAAATGGAGTTCTCAATACAATTATTATCACACTATTTCATGAAATAGTGAGGACTACTAATACTATCATCTGGAGCGTCATTCCGTTCCCCGGCTAGTTCCGGCTACGTTCTCATTTCTTGAAGAGGACAATGAAGCAAAAGGGTGAGCTCAACTAGCCTAGTAAGAAATATTATGACTAAGATAATGCAGAATAATTTATCGTTATTCTTCAACAGTGTTAAACTGATAAAATATAACAAATATCAAGTTTAACTGCAGCGGAACAAGCAATCTATTAGAAGAGTCAAGTAGAGAATAAAATCTACTATCTTCTATGATTTAAAAGATTTTTTATCACTTTTATCGCTGAGACTCTGCTTAATAAATAATTCACATCATCTCTGCACTACGGCCAAGGATATTCATTAGTATCACGACCATAAATTATCCATGCACTATAGGCCAATGATATTCGTCTATTCATCAATGGTCATGATCATGCCAACAACTATCCACCAATGCACTACGGGTCAATGAGGACTTTTACCACATCATTTGTAATATTACGGTCATGATTATACCGAATAATCCCTGGTCATAATCATACCAAGTCCATTTATGCACTACAGGCCACATATGACTTTCAACAGAATATAAACATGATGATGATGATAATAATATAAGAATTCAATAAAACAAGTTCAAGGATAAATTTTTAAAGATTTATAATTTAATTTATTCAGAAATCAATAACGTCCTAATTATCAACATGATACTGCTTTGTGGAGTAAAATTCAATAATAATATTGTACCAAAATAATTTAGACCGAAAATGAATCAATTTTTATCATGAATAGTACCCTGGGTGAGTAATATTCGAGTGAATAGTATCATGTGAATAATACTTTAGGAATAGTAACCCTGTGAAGAGTGCTCCGGCATGAAAAAGCTAAAAACTTATCAAGAATGCTCAGAATAATATTTTCATGAAAAGATACTGGATGAAACGTAAATATCAAGGATATTCTACTAATTTCATGGAATATCGAAGCCAAAATTTTAACAAAACGAGTATAGAATTCGAAATCTAAAATGAAATAATATTACTTACATACTACAAAGTATGGAAGAAAATATTATTTCAAGCAAATATTGAACAAAAATAACATCCCTTACCTTGAAAAGAAGAGTATTCCAACTGGTATAGCGGAAATATTCTTGAAGAAAACTTTCACTGTTTTCTACGCTCAAAGGTTTCTAAAAGTCTAAAGAAATACGCTCAAGATTATAGAAGAAGAATTCTCTGATTCTGGTATGATTTTCAATTCTAACTTAAGCGCCTATTTATAGGAAAATGCTAGAATGTCATAGGAGACTAAATAATAAAATAATATATTTTTTTCTACGCACACTTTTTTGAAAAAATTTCAGCCACCACAAGTGGGGCCCACTAAAATCAGCCACCTTTCCCAACAACTAAAAATGGGGCACACCCATATTTTTAATAAAAATATTTTAATTTTCGAAACTTCAATAATTCCTAATAAATAGCTCTTTTATTAGAAAAATACGAATTTTATTTCATTCCACATGAAATCGAATTCTCTATAACTTTGCAGAAGAAGGTTTTTTCAAATTCCAAACAAAAAATATCAGAATTTCACAAACGGATAATTTTCAACACCTCTTAAAATTCATAACAAATCATAAGTTAATTTTTAACGGTTCAAAATTTGTGGACATATACTCAACCTATATATGCATAACATATCCAAAAATCACAACGATCCAGCGGTCGGATTAAAATTATAACACACGCAATAGAGCTTTAAGAACATCGATTTGATTTTTTTAATACTTCCAATCCGACAAAATACTGATAAAACACGTATACAATTTGGAATAACCTGTATACGCGGGCTACCATATACTTGGTGAAATTCTTCTGTTATTCCATTCTTTATTATTCTGTTGAAATATCATGTCTGTGCGTTTTACGCTGAACTTGGTTCCGTCTTTATTATTCTGTTGGAATATCCTGTCTGTGCGTTTTACGTCGGACCTGGTTCCGTTTTTATTATTCTGTTGGAATATCCTGTCTGTGCATTTTACGCCGAACCTGGTTCCGTTATTTATTATTCTGTTGGAATAACCTGCCTGTGCGGTCTATCGCATGCCTGGTGATTTCTTTTGTTATTTCATTCTTTATTATACTCAGTTGGTTAAAGTTTTGACTTCTATACTCCATGAAATTAGTGGAATATCCTTGATATTTGCTCTTCATCCAGTATCTTTTTATGAAAATATTCTTCTGAACATTCTTGAATTTTACTCTACAAAAAAGTATCATGTTGACAATTTGGACGTTATTAGTTCCTGGATAAATTAATTCTTGAACTTATTTTATAGAATTCTTATATCATTGTCATCATCCTCATGTTTATATTATGTTGAAAGTCATCTGTGGCCTGTAGTGCATAGATGGAATTGGTATGATTATGATCAGGGTTTATTCGGTATAATCATAACCGTAATGTTACAAATGATGTGGAAAAAGTCCTCATTGGCCCGTAATGCATTGATGGCCAGTTTTTGGTATGATTATGGTTATGGATTCTCTTCGGCCAAGGGTGCAAAGATGAATTATTTTATGACATGATCAGGATCGTTGATGAAAACACGATTATCTTTGGCCTGTAGAGCATGGATAATTAGTGGTCGTGATACTAAAAATATCATTGGCCTTTAGTGCAGGGAAGATTTGATGATGTGGATTATTTATTGAGCTGAGTCTCAGCGATAAAAGTGATGAAAAACCTTTTAAATCATAAAAGATAGTAGATTTTATTCTTTACTTGACTCTTTTAATGGATTGCTTGTTCCGCTGCAGTTAAACTTGATGTCTATTGTATTTTATCAGTTTAACATTGTTGAAGACTAATGATAATTTATTCTGTATTATCTTAGTCATAATATTTCTTACTGGGCTAGTTGAGCTCACCCTTTTGCTTTCGTTGTTCTCTTCAGGAAATGAGAAGTAGCGGGGACTAGTCGGAGAACGGAGTGACGGTTCAGATGATAGTATTAGTAGTCCTCACTATTTTATTAAATAGTGTGATAATAAATATAATGAGGACTCCTTTGGGAGTGGATATTGTCTAGAAAGCAATATTCATGTTTAAACTCTCAGCTATGTTTTGTCATATTTTACACGACAGTTGTATTATTAAGTTGTATTTAAATTTATGTACCATGTATCTGGCGACTCAAGATGGGTGATGTATACCTATTTTGGGGAGTCACATAATTCCTTCTTACGTAAGAATCAATAATTCAAAAATACTGTACAATACCATGTGCTACTGTGCAACCCCGCGTATTATTATATTTTAACCACCGGGTATTCTAACAGTTAACGGTAAATCTTTCACCGTTATTTTATAAAAAGATATTTTTATCGTTTTCTCAATCCGACAATAATTTCGTTGTGGGGTCCACCAATGATTGTGTCGTCGTACGAATATTCCCTGTTAAACCGAATATTCCCCGACCAATCGAATATTATATAACAACTTGCGTACTTTGCAAAATTTATAAATATTACCCACAACTATAATATTATATCAAATTCACTCCATAATATTCAAAAATGATATTTATAGAAAATTCATCTTTATTCATAAAAGTTAGGGTCTTATAACCTCCACTTCTTATGAAATTTTACCCTCGAAATTAGGGTACATACCTGGTATGTCGAAGAGATAAGGATACCTTGATTTCATTTCAAATTCTAACTCTCAGGTCATTTCCTCAACATCGTGGTTTCTCCACAAAACTTTAACTTGAGGTATAACCTTGGAGCGTAAAATATGCTCCTTCTTATCCAAGATTTTAACAGAAATCTCTTCATACGTTAAATCTTCCGCTATTTCGTTTGGTTCTAACTCAATAATATTGTTCGGGTTTGTCACATATTTACGTAACATAGATATATGAAAAACGTTATGAACACGAGACATACTTGGCGATAAGGCGAGTCTATACGCCAAAGTTCCTACTCGTTCGAGGATTAAAAATGGGCCAATGAATCGAGGATTGAGCTTTCCTCTCTTTTCAAATCTCGTAACTTCTTTCCATGGAGCAACACGTAACAACACATGTTCTCCAATATTGAATTCTATGTTCTTTCGATGAAGATCAACATAACTCTTTTGTCGATCTTGTGAGGTTTTTATACGTTATCGGATCGTTTGAATTCTTTTCCGTAGTCATACGTACCAACTCCGGTCCCAACAACGTTGCTTCACCCACCTCATCCCAGCATACTGGAGAACGACACTTTCTTCCATACAACGCCTCAAATGGAGTCATGCCAATACTTGCTTGATAACTGTTATTGTAAGAAAACTCCACCAATGGTAAGAACTTGTCCCAACTTTCCTTGAAGTCAAGGACACAGAGTCTTAATAGATCTTCAAGAGTTTGAATAGTCCTCTCTGACTGCCCATCCGTTTGAAGATGATAAGCCGAACTAAATCGTAAATTCGTGCCCATAGCTTTTTGCAAACTAACCCAAAATATTGAAGTGAATCTTACGTCTCAATCAGAAACTATGGATACTGGCATACCATGCAATCTTACAATCTCGTTTATGTACATACGAGCAAGACGTTCAAGTGTATAAATTTCTCATATAGGTAAGAAATGAGCCGACTTGGTCAATCTATCAACAATGACCCAAATCGCATTTATGCCTTGAGAAACTGTAAGACCCCAACTTTTATGAATAATGATAAATTTTCTAAAATATCACTTTTGAATATTATGAAGTGAATTTGATATAATATTATAGTTGTGGGTAATATTTATAAATTTTACAAATTACACAAGTTGTTATATAATATTCAATTGGTCGGAGAGTATTCGTTTTAACAAGGAATATTCGTACGATGGCACAATCATTGGTGGACCCCACAACGGAATTATTGTCGGATTGAGAAAACGACAAAAATATCTTTTTATAAAATAACGGCGTAGTCGTTACCATTAACACTGTTGGAATACTTGGTGGTTAGAATACAGTAATACGCGTTGTTGCACAGTAGTACACGGTATTGCGCAGTATTTTTGAATTATTAATTCTTACGTAAGAAGGCACTACCCTATAATTGTTACAGTAATTACTGTTCAATATTTTATTTTATTGATTCAATAATTGCTACGTTGATGTTTTATATTATTGTTGTTTCATAATTGTCACTGCACAGTATTTTCTATTATCAGATCAATAATTCATATTATTTGAATAATATTATTAGATAACATTATTGGCAATGTCTAGAAAGTTTTGTCAAGGAGAGGTTTGGTCACCTAATTGTGCACCAGTGAGGAGAAATTCTTATTAGAAAGCCCCCTCTTTCTTGGGAACGGTCTGGTTGTCATGATTGTGATTCTGTAATATTATTTGTGAATAATTAATTATTGATTTATATGATAAAAAAATATAAATTTTTTTATGGATATAAATGATGGAATTAATGTTGAGGTATTTTATCAGTATTTTTGTCGAAATGAAAGTATTAAAAATCAAATCAGTGTTCTTAAAGCTCTATTGCGTGAGTTATAATTTTGATTCAACCGTTGGATCGTTGTGATATTTGGATATGTTATACATATATAAGTTGAGTATATGTCCACAAATTTTGAACTGTTAAAAATTAACGTATGATTTGTTATGAATTTTATGAGGTATTGAAAATCATCCGTTTATGGATTTCAGATATTTTCGGTTTAGAATTTGGAAAAACTTAAAGCTACAAAGTTGTAGAGAGTTCGATTTCGTATGGAATTGACATAAAATTCATATTTTTCTGATAAGATGGCTATTTTTTATAAATTATTGAAGTTTCGGAAATTAAAATATTTTTATTAAAATTATGGGTGGGACCCATTTTTGGTTGGTGTAGAAAACATGTACTGATTTAATCTTTCAATTATGGTGGGCTGATTTGATTCAAAGGCATGCGTAGAAAATATAAATTATAATATTATTTTATTATTTAGTCTCCTATGGCGTTCTAGCATTTTTCTATAAATTGGCGCTTAAGTTAGAATTGAAAATCACATCAGAATTAGAGAATTCTTCTTCTATAATATTGAGCGTATTTCTTTCGAGTTTTAAAAAGCTTTGAGCATAAAAAATAGTGAAAGTTTTCTTCAAGAATATTCCCGCTATACCAGTAGGAATACTCTTCTTTTCAAGGTAAGGAATGTTATTTTTTTTTCAATATTCACTTAAAATAATATTTTCTTCCATACTCTGTAGTATGTAGTTAATATTATTTTATTTCAGATTTTAAATTCTATACTCGTTTGTTAAAATTTTGGCTTCTATACTCCATGAAATTAGTAGAATATCCTTGATATTTACACTTCATCCAGTATCTTTTCATGGAAATATTATTCTGAACATTTTTATTAAGTTTTAACTTTTTCATGCCGGAATACTATTCACAGGGTTACTATTCCCGAAATACTATTCATGGGATACTATTCACTCTAGTACTATTCACCCGGGTACTATTCATGATAAAAATTGATTCGTTTTCAGTCTAAATTATTTTTGGTGCAATATTATTCTTGAATTTTACCCCACAAAGCAGTATCATGTTGACAATTTGGACGTTATTGATTTCTGGATAAATTCAATTATAAATCTTTAAAAATTTATCCCTGAACTTGTTTTATTGAATTCTTATATCATTGTCATCATCCTCATGTTTATATTATGTTGAAAGTCATCTGTGGCCTATAGTGCATAGATGAACTTGGTATGATTATGACTAGGAATTATTCGGTATAATCATGACCGTAATGTTACAAATGATGTGGTAAAAGTCCTCATTGGCCCATAGTGCATTGATGGACAGTTGTTGGCATGATCATGACCATTGATGAATACACGAATATCCTTGGCCCATAGTGCATGGGTAATTTATGGTCGTGATACTAATGAATATCCTTGGCCGTAGTGTAGGGATGATGTGGATTATTTATTAAGCTGAGTCTCAGCGATAAAAGTGATGAAAAACCTAAAAGATAGTAGATTTTATTCTCTACTTGACTCTTTTAATGGATTGCTTGTTCCACTGCAGTTAAACTTGATGTTTGTTATATTTTATCAGTTTAACACTGTTGAAGGCTAACGATAAATTATTCTGCATTATCTTAGCCATAATATTTCTTACTGAGCTAGTTGAGCTCACCCTTTTGCTTTTATTGTTCTCTTCAGGAAATGAAAACGTAGTCGGGACTAGTCGGGGAACGGAATGACTGTCCAGATGATAGCATTAGTAGTCCTCACTATTCTATGAAATAGTGTGATAATAATTGTATTGAGGACTCCATTTGAGTTGAATGTTGTCTAGAAGACAATATTCGTTTTAAAACTCTCAGTTTATGTTTTGTTGTATTTTACATGGCAGTTGTATTATTAAGTTGTATTTGAATTTTGTACCATGTATTTGGCGACTCAAGATGGGTGATGTATACCTATTTTGGGGGCGTCACAGAAACCTTGGGAAGACCGGTAACGAAATCCATGGTAATGTGCTCCTACTTCCATTCTGAAATTTTAAGTGGTTGCAATGGACCTTTTGGTACTTGATGCTCCGTCTTGACTCGTTGACAAGTTAGACACCTTGAGACAAACTCCGCGATCTCTCTCTTCATATTACTCCACCAAAATGTATTTCGAAGATCATGATACATTTTGGTACTCCCAAGATGGATTGTAAACAATGTGTTGTGCGCCTCCATCATGATTTTATACTTTAAATCAGGGTCATTAGGAACACAAAGACTGGAGTTGACTCGAAGTATTCTTTCTTCATCGATTCTTGCTTCCGACATAGCACCATCTTGCACTTTCTTCCTCATATGCATCAACTCTAGGTCTATAGCTTGAGCAGCTTTAATTTTATCGATTAAAGTCGGTTCTACTCGTATATTCGCTATCATCACATGGGTCCCTGGAGTCTTTAACTCTATCTCCATCCTTTGCAAGTCATATAAAATGGGCCTTTGCATTGACAATATCGCACTCGTACCCGCATCTGATCTTCTACTCAATGCGTCAGCTACTACGTTCGCTTTACCAAGATGGTATTGAATGGTATGATCATAATCTTTCAACAGTTCAAGCCAACGTCGTTGCTGTATGTTGAGTTCCTTTTGGGTGAAGAAATATTTGAGGCTTTTATGATCCGTAAAGATCTCCACTTTCTCGTCATACAAGTAATGCCTCCAAATTTTAAGTGCGAAGACAACAGCTGCCAACTCTAGATCATGAGTAGGATAATTCCTCTCATATTCTTTGAGTTGCCGAGAGGCATAGGCTATAACTTTCTCATGTTGCATGAGAACACATCCTAACCCTTTGCCAGAAGCATCACTGTAGATGACAAATCCCTCCGAGCCAAATTGTATTGTTAGAACAGGTGCTGAAATGAGTCTCCTCTTGAGTTCTTGAAAACTCTTCTCACATTCCACGCTCCAACCAAATTTTGTATCTTTTCGAGTCAGCTGAGTTAATGGAGTAGCGATTCGAGAAAACCCTTCTACGAATCTTCGATAATAACCAGCTAAGCCGAGAAAGCTACGTACTTCGGTCACTGATTTAGGTTGCTCCCAGATTTGAATAGCTTCAATCTTTGTCGGGTCAACAGATATTCCATGACTTGATACTACGTGCCCAAAGAATGCTACTTCCTCAAGTCAGAACTCACATTTCTTCAACTTGGCATAAAGTTTGTTTTCACGAAGCTTTTGGAGTATCAACCTCAAGTGTTGTTCATGATCTTTACGGCTTTTGGAATATATGAGGATGTCATCAATAAAGACAACCACAAAGTGATCCAAATATTCCTTGAATACTCGGTTCATCATATCCATGAAGGCAACAGGAGCATTAGTCAATCCAAAAGACATGACTAGGAATTCATAATGCCCGTACCGAGTTCTGAAAGGCGTCTTTGGAATGTCATCGGTTCTAATCTTTAACTGATGATATCCAAAACGAAGATCGATCTTTGAAAAGAATTTGGTTCCTTGCAACTGGTCAAACAGGTCGTCAATACGTGACAATGGGTACCTATTCTTGATGGTGACATGATTCAACTCCCGATAATCAATACAAAGTCGCATACTCCCATCTTTCTTCTTCACGAATAGAACAGGAGCACCCCAAGGAGACGTACTAGGACGAATGAAACCGATGTCTAACAATTCCTGCAATTGGGTCTTTAACTCCTGAAGTTCAAGGTCGATACAAAATTCAATTTCTCGCTCTAGGGATAGGCCAGGAAGTTCTTCACGAAATACGTCAGGAAATTTATTAACAATAGAAATATCATTCAAAACTGACGTATTTTTGTTTAAATCCGTGACATGAGCTAAGAAAGCTTGACATCTATTTTTTAATAAACGAATAGCTTTATGGCTTGAGATAACAGTGATTGATTTTAATGGTTTGGTTGCTTGAATTTGCATAATAGGTTGGCTAGGAATATGAAAGCTAACAACCTTACAAAAATAATCAATTTTTACATGATGAGTAGTTAACCAATCAATCCCTAGAATTACGTCAAATGCAAGTATTTTCAATAAAATAAGATCGACAGGTAATGTGAGGGTACCGATTTGAACCAAACAAGACTTATAAACAGTGGATGTAATGAAGGTTTCTCTCAACGGAGTTTCAACAGATAAGTCAATGTCTAATTTCTCCGAAGTCAAATTTAAACGTTGAGCGCAAGTAGGAGAAATAAAAGAATGGGTAGAACCGGTATCAAATAAGGTATAGACTTCGCTAGAGTTTATAATAAGTTTACGCGTGATGACCTCATTCGGGTTCCTTGCTTTCTGGGAGGTCACGGTAAACGCTCTCCTTTGAACTATCGATTTTAACTTTTTTAGGACGGCCATTGGTGCCTCCATCCCAGCTGGACTTGTCTTCAGTGCACGACAAAATCGGGCTAGGTGACCTTCTCTTCCACAATTATAACACGCTTTGGACTGCATCGTGTAGTTTGGACTGATGTGTCTCTCTCCTCCGCATTTGAAGCATATGATAGGTGGTCGTTCTCCTTCCTTAACAACGGGTGCTGGTGCTGACGTCATTCCATCATTGTTGAATCTCCTCTTCTTGAAATGTCCACTCTTATTGTCTTGGCCATGATTACCACCGAAGTGGTTACCATTTCTGGTATGTTGATTCCCTCCACGTTTGTTGTCACCGCTTCGATGACTGCTACCACTGGTATTATCATTTTACCGGCTGCACTCTCTTAGTTGGGTTGACTCATTATCACGTTCCAATAACTGAGTCCTATTCACAACATCTGAATACAAGCAAAGTTTGTGAGAGATAAGGTATTGACGTATCTCGGGTTTCAAACCTCTTAAAAATATCCACGTCATTCTCTCCTCATTATAAACTAAGTGAGACGCAAACCGGGACAACTCAGCAAACTTGGCTTTATATTGTGACACGGTCATGTTGTTTTGCTCCAGTTTAATGAACTCTACCTCTTTCATGTGACGAATACTTTCGGAAAAGTACTTGTCGTTGAATAGTTCTTGGAACTTCTCCCAAGACATCTTCAATGCGGCAGGTTGAGTACGTTTTACAGATTCCTACCAGTAATCTGCTTCTGCCCGCAACATGAAGGTGGCAAAGGGAACCTTTTGCTCCTTGGCGCATCCCAAGATATCAAATATCTTGTTGATCTGCTTTATCCACGTCTCCGTCTTAAGTGGTTTTGGCTCTCCAAAAAACTCTGGTGGTCCCAGCTCCTTGAACTGTTTAGCAGTGACCGTCCGAGAGTTGCCAGTATTATTTCGGACAGGAGTTTTCTCTTGCCTAATGTTGAATGAATTGCAGAAAGCCTCTGAACATTCTATCGTTCATCATTTGGTCAGTGTTGTTGTTTGCATGAGGATTGTTGCCTTCCTGATGTATATTATCCTGATTGTAGATTTATGGAGACTCAACGGTCTCCGGTGCTCCATTGCTATTCTCAATATTTTCAAATGTTATTTTCAAATACTGTCACAAAACAAGGGTTAATTGACATGTCACATATTATCCCTATACTCTGACCGACCAATTAAATACCAAATAAACTTAGGTAGGTCATACTAGCGAAGGAATTTCTCGTCTCTCCCCTCCTAGTTCTTGTCTCACATCTCAGACAGGGATTATATCCCTAAGCTTTGATACCAACTGTGACGCCCCCAAAATAGGTATACATCACCCATCTTGAGTCGCCAAATACATGGTACAAAATTCAAATACAACTTAATAATACAACTGCCATGTAAAATACGACAAAATATAAACTGAGAGTTTTAAAACGAATATTGTTTTCTAGACAACATTCAACTCAAATGGAGTCCTCAATATAATTATTATCACACTATTTCATAGAATAGTGAGGACTACTAATGCTATCATCTAGACCGTCACTCCGTTCCCCGACTAGTCCCGGCTACGTTCTCATTTTCTGAAGAGGACAATGAAGCAAAAGGGTGAGCTCAACTAGCCCAGTAAGAAATATTATGACTAAGATAATGCAGAATAATTTATCGTTAGTCTTCAACAGTGTTAAACTGATAAAATATAACAAACATCAAGTTTAACTGCAGCGGAACAAGCAATCCATTAGAAGAGTCAAGTAGAGAATAAAATCTACTATCTTCTATGATTTAAAAGGTTTTTCATCACTTTTATCGCTGAGACTCAGCTTAATAAATAATCCACATCATCCCTGCACTACGGCCAAGGATATTCATTAGTATCACGACCACAAATTATCCATGCACTACGGGTCAAGGATATTCGTGTATTCATCAATGGTCATGATCATGCCAACAACTGTCCACCAATGCACTACGGGCCAATGATGACTTTTACCACATCATTTGTAACATTACGGTCATGATTATACTGAATAATCACTGGTCATAATCATACCAAGTCCATCTGTGCACTACAGGACACAGATGACTTTCAACAGAATATAAACATGAGGATGATGATAATGATATAAGAACGCAATAAAAAAAGTTCAAGGATAAATTTTTAAAGATTTATAATTTAATTTATTCAGAAATCAATAACGTCCAAATTGTCAATATGATACTGCTTTGTGGAGTAAAATTCAAGAATAATATTGTACCAAAATAATTTGGACAAAAAACGAATCAATTTTTATCATGAATAGTACCCCGGGTGAAAAGTACTCGGGTGAATAGTATCCCGTGAATAGTACTTCAGGAATAGTAACTCCGTGAATAGTACTCTGGCATGAAAAAGTTAAAAATTTATCAAGAATGCTCAGAATAATATTTTCATGAAAAGATACTGGATGAAACGCAAATATCAAGGATATTCTACTAATTTCATGGAGTATAGAAGCTAAAATTTTAACAAAATGAGTATAAAATTCAAAATCTGAAACGAAATAATATTACTTACATACTACAGAGTATGGAAGAAAATATTATTTCAAGCGAATATTGAACAAAAATAACATCCCTTACCTTGGAAAGAAGAGTATTCCAACTGGTATAGCGGGGATATTCTTGAAGAAAATTTTCACAGTTTTCTTCGCTCAAAACTTTCTAAAACTCTAAAGAAATACGCTCAAGATTATAGAAGAAGAATTCTCTGATTCTGGTGTGATTTTCAAATCTAACTTAAGCGCCTATTTATAGGAAAATGCTAGAACACCATAGAAGACTAAATAATAAAATATTATTATTATTTTTTTCTACGCACTTTTTCAAAAAAAATTCAGCCACCACAAGCGGGGCCTATTAAAATTAGCCACCTTTTCCAACAACCAAAAGTGGGGCCCACCCATATTTTTAATAAAAATATTTTAATTTTTGAAACTTCAATAATTCATAATAAATAGTCATTTTATCAGAAAAATATGAATTTTATGTCCATTCCACACGAAATCGAATTCTCTACAACTTTACAGAAGAAAGTTTTTCCAAATTCTAAACAGAAAATATCCGAATTTCACAAACAGACAATTTTCAACACCTCTTAAAATTCATAACAAATCATACGTTAATTTTTAACGGTTCAAAATTTGTGGACATATACTCAACCTATATATGCATAACATATCCAAAAATCACAACGATCCAACGGTCGGATTAAAATTATAACACACGCAATAGAGCTTTAAGAACACCGATTTGATTTTTTTAATACTTCCAATCCGACAAAATACTGATAAAACACATCAACATTAACTCCTTCATTTATAACCACATAAAATAAATATTTTCCTATCCATTATTTATGTTCACATAAAATAAATATTTCCTTATCATATAAATCAATAATTAATTATTCCAAAATAATATTACAGAATCACAATAATGACAACCAGGCCGTTCCCAGGAAAATGGGGGCTTTCCGATAAGGATTTCTCCTTACTGGCGCGCAATTAGGTGACCAAACCTATCCTTGACAGAACTTTCTAGACATTGTCAATAATGCTATCTAATAGTATTATTCAAATAATATGAATTATTGATTTGATAATGGGAAATACTATGCAGTGACAATTATTAAAACACAATAACATAAAATATCAACGCAGCAATTATTGAATCAATAAAATAAAATATTGAACAGTAATTACTGTAACAATTATTAAGTAGTGTCTTCTTACGTAAGAATCAATAATTCAAAAATACTGTGCAATACCATGTGCTACTGTGCAACCCCGCGTATTACTATATTTTAACCACTGGATATTCCAACAGTTAACGGTAAATCTTTCGCCGTTATTTTATAAAAAGATATTTTTGTCGTTTTCTCAATCCGACAATAATTCCGTTGAGGGGTCCACCAATGATTGTGTCGTCGTACGAATATTCTCTGTTAAAACGAATATTCTCCGACCAATCGAATATTATATAACAACTTGCGTACTTTGTAAAATTTATAAATATTACCCACAACTATAACATTATATCAAAGTCACTCCATAATATTCAAAAATGATATTTATAGAAAATTTATCTTTATTCATACAAGTTGGGATTTTACACCTTAATCTATGTGCATTAACCTTAAATAGACCTGGCAAAATGCCCAAAGCCCGCGGGCCGGGCCGGGCCGAACCGCTGCCAAAACTCGAGATTGGGCCGCATTTTTTAAGCCAGCAAAAACTCGGGCCTTTTTGGCCCGCCCGGCCCATTTGGGCTAAGCTCAAAAAAGGTCAAAAAAATATGCATAAAACGCCTTCGGCCCGCGGGCCGGCCTGGCCTGCCAAAACCCGAGCTTTGGGCTTCCATTTTTTGGCCCGCCAAAACTCGGGCCGTTTTGGCCCGGCACGTCAAAGGCCCGGCCCAGCCATGACCCAGCTCGACCCGTTTGCTAGGTGTAACCTTAAACGACAATCTTTTAGGAACAGAGAGAGTACTATATAATAAGAAATCCCAAAAGAAAAAGAAAACAAAACAAATTTGGATGAAACTTCAACAGCAAACTTACTCGAACATGTTGAAAATCAAATTAATCTCCGCAAGATGGACTGTACTTGATTCCATTCCATCATACCTAAACATTGTTTCTAGTGATTGAATTTCAGCTGCTCAAACGTTTCGTTCACAACTTCAAACAAAGGTCCACATCTTTCTACATAACCTCATCAAAGAAAGCATTTTACCTTCCCCTGAAACAACTCACCCTCTGCTCAAAAACACGGACACATTAGAATTTGCACTTGAAAATTCAGAAATTCCCATAAAATTAATTTCACCTGCAACAAAAAACCCCACTTACCAAAGAACCCAAAACCTGTGTATACTGAAATACTAATAACAAAATGTAGAATCAGTTCATAGAAACACAAAATCATCCAAAAAAACACACTCCCTTCTCCCCAATGAGTCATATTGATAAATGATAAACCATCCTGTGGAAGCTTTCTCTCTTAGATTCTGAAATTTTCCTATCTAACTCATACTACCTGCATCTTGTGATTAAAGTAGATTCAGTGGTCTTTGGTGGGCTGGGATAGGGTTATTCTATAGGACTTTTACTACTTTTGAACATAAAAGGATCAATTTTGATGATGATACTAGTGAATTCTTTATTGGTTAAGGCTCCACCTTATGTTGGGTTAAGGTTTTTTTTTCCCAATTTAATCACTTGTAGTCTAGGGCTTTGTTTTTCTAGTCTTGGATTAAACCTCTGCCCTCCTAATTCAGTCTATAGGCTTTGGTTCAGATACAATCTTATAAGTTTAGCTTAGGTCCATCAGTCAATCTCTCAAGAAGCCCCAAGCTGAATCTAGATGGGGCCTTGCATTATGCTCAGAATTCCTAATAGCGCTATAAGAGGGAGATGCTTAGATTCCATAGAGTTTAACTAGCATTGGGCTTTAGTTAAGCTTACATCTATTTTAAAATAGGATCTTTTATGTTGCCCAACTCATAGAGAGTTTGACACTTGGTCTGAACCCATTTCTTCTATATTATGTTTAGTAGGGTTTTTTCTTTTAGGATTTGCTTTCTATCCCATATCGTGTTGTGCTAAGCTCATTTCTCTGATCAGGTCTTTATTTTTGTACTCTATGGACGTTCAGATTGCATACCATGCAAGTCTTTCATTTTTCTCACATGTCATACATCTTTCATACAGGATGATCTTAGAAAGCAAAAAAGTGTTAGCATTTGCATGATAGAGGTATGGTTTAGAAAGTAGCAGGTAACCTACCTCGAAAAACTAGATAGGTTGCTTCCGAAAATCATTACTGCAGATTGACATCGAAGGCGGCCCAAATCTATGATGTGACGCTTCCTGCTGAGTAAACAAATAAGACTTGAAGTTCGTTTAAACAGAAAGAGGAACAATTATAAATAATATGACTTTAAGCAAATTAGATTAGATTCTTTAATATAGCATCAACATAACAATAACGTTATAAAGCGATATATGCATTTCTCCTTTCCATCAACCGAGAAAGACACATGTGTTACACTAACAAGGAGTGCGCTTCTTTATTCAAAAACACAAATCAATTATGTAATGAACCCACATATAACATAGGTTGTCAACCAAAAAAAAGGAGAAGTTCCCGTCATGGGCGGAACTAGTGGGGGGCTAGGGGGGTCATATGACCCCCCAACTCTGGAATCTGAAGCATGTTAATATTAGTTAAACTTAATCTTTGTTATGAGATGATATTAATTTATTTGATTTCTCATGTCCTTCCACCTATAATAAATTAACAATATTACTATAAGATAAAATAATGTTAAATAAGTTTGATGATTAATAACTTAATATTGCACTCATTTGTTTTACTGACTTAATCATACCTTAATATCAATTTTTTATAAATGAGAATAACTTAATTTATTTTCTTGTTTTGAGTGGCTCCTCTCAGTTGTCTCTAAGGAAGATGACTAGAACCACAATATAAGGTTTTGAATATATAATATTATAATTTGTAAGTTATTTATAAAAGTAGCTAATCAGTTGACTAAAACATTGAAAGTCTGATTAATAGTCACATAGTTCGAGAGAGATTAATATATATATATATATATATATATATATATATATATATATATATATATATATATATTTAAAGTTATTAGACTCACAACTCAAATGTTGACAATGGTTGGAATAGGATGTTGTGAAATAATATAATTGGTCAAAATAAATTTGAAATAAACACTTCAAGCGTCAATAAATAATTTTTTTTACTGATATATTTTGACCCCTCTCTAAAAATGTTCTGATTTCGTCACTGATTCCCGTGATTTAAGGTTTCTGGATATCGTACCTAAGACGAGAGGATTGGGATTAGAACAAAATCCATTGGCGGATAAGATGACGTCTTCATGACAAAAGGTAAAGGTATACATGTTAGGTGTCACTCAAGGTAATGGGCCAAACCTAAGGAGTCCAAATAAAATTAGATCTTATTGTACGACAAAACCCACAAATCGACCTTAATACAAAGAACTCTCCTATTCTATCTAAAGGTCCCATCATACAGGGCCTAGAAACATAGCCGATAAGTAAATTTTCCCAAGGTGACAAAGAGTGGGCGCAACATAGAACCCCAAGCTATCAAACAAGCACACACAGTCACACAAGACAGGGGGCCCGTGGAAAATTTCTGAGCTCCCTAATGTGGGAAATTTCTAGGGGAACCCATGGGAAATTGATACATAATTGAAGCGTAGATTCATGCAAATTAAGAGTTGGGAATGAAATAACAATTATGAGAAAAAGAATAAAGAGAGGAAAAATGATAAAACTATCATAATGCAAATTGAAAACAAAATGGAACAAAGCAATATAGAATATAGAAAAACATCATTATCATCTTAAAGAAATAATAAGAAAAAAATTATACATTTATTATGAAAGCCAAATGGGATGGTGAAAATATATTTGAAAAAACAAACCACAGAGAATTCAGGAAGGAGAAAAGAGAGCTATGCTTTAAATCCCAATCAGCATCACCTGTTCTTGAGATACTAAATGCATAAAAGAGAGAGAAAATATGGAAGAAATAGATAATAAATATATTTAATTGAAGCATGAACTAATTCAAAAAAGCAAAAAAATCAAAGATTGAAAATAAAATGTAATGAAAAAGAAAAAAGGTAGAATGGAAAGGAAAATAGAAAAATAGAAATCTTAAACACGTAAGACTAAGAGGGGAAAAAAGACGAAAATACCCAAGGGGGAAGAAAACTTGGTAGAATAGAGGAAAATAAAAAAAAGCTAAAAAAGATTGTGAAAAATTCCTAGCAACATTCAAATATATATATATATATATATATATATATATATATATATATATATAAGGGGTAAATAATGAAGAAGAAAAATAGTAAATAAATAAACTGAAGAAAACTAATTCCTAAAATGAAACTGAAAACAAAATGGAAAAGATTTATATTTAAAGAAACACATGTTAGTTATGTTTTGAAGAGATACATCAATTAATTTTCCGTCTATTTGTATTAATTTGCAATCTGTTTCTTTTCGTCTAAACGCAACAAGAGTCGATGTGTTTTTGTTAAATACATACAACTCAAAACTACATGGAGAAAAATAAGGGAAAGAGAAACAAGAGAATGGTGAAGACATTAGGCCGACGGCACATGGGCATCACGCATCGCATCGCTCCACCTAACTGTCCTCACTCACAGCAATCGAGGTAGAAGGCCATAGTTGTTAAGGGGTCACCTAAGGGTTCAGTCGGTCCAAGAAAGGTAACTTGATGGAGGTTTGCAAGTCGGGTGCCTAGGAAATCAAGTCGTCGCCATGGAAGCTTCGTCGACGACTTAGACGAGTTGAGCTAGCGACTTGAATTTGTTGCAGGTATGGATCGACCCAAAGGCCAACTGGGTTTAAAAAATGACGTTCCAAGATTTGCAGCTAGCCCTAATCGCAGTAGTAGAAGAGTAGAAGGGGGAGAATAAGTGAGAGCAATAGACTGGCGAGTGGCTAACAACTCCGACCGACGAGGCGACGAAGACTTGATCTCTTCTTCTTGACTTCTTGCTTTTCTTTTTTCTTTTCTTTTTTTTTCTCTGGTTGCGAGTCGCGAAGTTGCTTTTTTTTTTGGTTTCGTTATCATGTGGTCGGTTAGTCGCTTATCTGCTTCTCACTTCTCTGCTTTCGTTTTTTTTCACATGATTTGCTTTACAGTTTACCCACAACTATGATTATATAATATCTATACTATTATTATATGATATGTTTACAGTTTACCCACATGTAAGATTATATAATACAGTTTACAGACTTAGGATAATGGGTAGGATAGCTGGTCATTTAATACATTAACATCTGTCCACTATGGTGATGAGTGAAATGATAATCTAAGACTTAGGATAATGGGTTGGATAGCTGATCATTTAATACATTAACATTTGTCCACTATGGTGATGAGTGGAATGATAATCTAAGACTTAGGATAATGGGTTGGATAGCTGGTCATTTAGTACATCAACACCTGTTCTACTATGATGATGAGTGGAAGGATAAAAATAACATTATTTATTCATTTAATTGTGCATGTTCATATCTAAACTTTCTTTGGTACTATCGCTATTAGTTGCATGACATGCGGTTAATATTAAATACTTTGTATAGTATATTATTTATTTGTTATTTGTACTATAATATATTATATTTATTATTCATAAAATTTAAATATTATTTAAGTCGATAATAATTTAACTATTAATTTTGATATTTCTATTAAATTATTATATTTATTATTCATAAAAAATAAATATTATTTTAAGATTATATATAAAAAATAAATATTATTGTTAATAAATATGTTTTGAGTTTTAATGTAAATTTCATTGTTCAATGTATTTTTTAAAAAAATATTGTATAAATTATACACCGTAAATATCTTGTCGCTATACGGACGCCATGATGGTCGCCTTATCGTCTAGGCCTCCTAGTGATCTGCTACCGTAGTGTCTCGTCGAGACAGCGTGACAACTATGATAGAGGTTGCTACCAGACTGCTCGCAGGCCGGGTTGGCCCAAATGCGAGTCCCTAGCGACAAAAGTCACGATTAATAGGTGGTTGACATAGGCCCTCATCCTATCATGTGGTGACTTCTTGTTAGTGCAAGTGCAAGTGACTAGGCCTGTTCATCGATAATAAATCAGCCCGTACCAGACCGATTATTGAATTTACCTAAAACTCGATACCGGTTAGATCAGTATCTCGAACCGATTAACTGGTCAAGTACTGATTTTAACTTTACATTGTATCGGTCAACAGCTATATTATAAATAATAAATGTGAACATAAGGGTAATGAAAAAGGAATGAGTTGGAGATCTGGAACAACCAAGGAGAACAGGGGATGAAGCTATTGTTGTTGTTATCCTCTCTTTCCAGGAAGGTTGTAAGAATTCCCAAACTATATTACACAAATTTCAATTAACTCATTCGATCAAAGATTCAAAATAATCAATTTAATATCTATGTAATCTGCTGCTGCTGATTCTTAAAGGAATTTGACTTTGCCAAACAATATAATTGCAACTGAATTAGTGAAAATATTCATTTTTTTGTGCACAATTACTTATCAGACCTGTACATGAAGATAACTTGAAAAATTAACAAGTAAATTACTGTCAACTATGGAAATTCAAGCCATTCATAATTATAAATATGTGTTTGATTTTTGTGCTCAACTCCCTATAAAGCAGCAACAAAACAATCTGCTTAACATCAAATAAAATTTACAATACTCTGTTCATCAAACTGTTAGAAGATATGCCATAATTGTAGTTTCTATAATCAATGTGTACACGTTACTGTAATTTCCATAAATGGTAGCACCCCCTATCTATTTATAGGAGGGTAAGTGACCCGTCCGAAGGAACACAACTTACTGAAAAGACGCCTTAAATCCAAAACGACGTAGTTTTAAAGCGTAGCAGAATAAGTGCGTCCGTTCGGACCCATAAAATGACGTAGTTTTAGCCTTAGCGGAACCAAAACTATGTAGTTTTAGGCTTAACAGAAAAGGCGCGATAAAACGACGTAGTTTTGGGGCGTCCGTTTAGACTGATACCCTTTCAGCAGATACGCCTTCTCAAAACGACACGGTTTTGATAATAATAATAAATAATATTTATCAAAACGATACAGTTTTGACAATAGAACTAAAATAAAATTTAAATTAAATTTTAAATAAGAAATATTTATCAAAACGACACAGTTTTGACAATAGAACTAAAATAAAATTTAAATTAAATTTTAAATAAAAAACTTACATAAATTTTGTCCAAAAAATTATATACAAGGACCCAAACTCACAAACCAAGCAGCAGCGCGTGTGTGGGTTTGAACCAAATCTTGACTATGTCCTCTCCCTTCCACAAAAGTGAGGTGCCCCTTGAGGACCAAACCCAAAAGCAACTTTCATATATATAAACCTATTAAATCTTTAGTTCTTAACTATTGTGGGATTTGGCTTACCACGTATATTTATTATTATTTATCATTTTCAAGGGTGATCTTTGGGAGTTAATATCTCATTCATTACTCAATGAATTTGAGCTATTAAAACCCACTTTAATATCTCATTCATTACTCCATCCATTTGAGTTTTCAAATACTTAATTTAATTTACTCATGGAGTATAACACATTGATATGTGGATTCATTTAAAATAATTATTAAAACCCACTTTAATTTTGGCTTAAATTCTAACCTAAGTACAGTACTATTAATTTCGATTTTCCTAAATTGAGACTTTCTTTTATGAAGGATGGCAAGAAATTAAATGATATTGAGGGAACAATCCAATCTGCTAAACTACAGCAGATTACTGTCAAGTGAATTCAGAAGCTTGTAAAGAAGAAGTCCCTATTATTCATTGGGCAATTATTTTATGTGACAGCTGTAGAAGATTCTTATATTCAGCCTGAGGAAGATACCAACTACCAAGGCAGCTATAAATCCTCTGCTCATAAAATTTAAAGATATTTTTCGGGAACCAAAAACTCATCCTTCACATAGAGTTTTTGATCATAGAATAAAGTTGTAAGAATGGTATTAGTTAGTGAATGTTGGACCATATAGATATCTGTTTGTTCAGAAAAATGAGATAGAGAAGATGGTGAAGGAAATGCTAGAAAATATATAAAGTTGTAAAAAGGGTCTCAGCTGGTGAATGCTAGACCATATAGATATCCATTTGTTCAAAAAATGAGATAGAGAAGATGGTGAAGGAAATGCTAGAAAATGGAATTATCAAGCACAATACCAGCCCTTTTGCATCTCCTGTTCTTTTGGTTAAGAAAAAGGATGGGAGTTGGAGGTTTTGCATAGATTATATGACTTTTAATAACATTACATTGAAAGATAAATTTCCAATTCCTGTAGTGGATGAGTTATTAGACGAGCTACATGGTGCCAAGTTTTTCTCCAAAATAGATCTCAGGGCTGCTTATATGCAAGTGAGAATGTGTAGGAGATATTCAAAAAACAGTTTTTAGAACACATAGTGGTCACTATAAATTCTTGGTTATGCCATTTGGCTTGACCAATACTCCAATGACATTTCAAGGGCTTATGAATACCATATTTTCAGATTTTTTAAGTAAATTTGTTTTGGTGTTTTTCGATGATATATTTGTTTAGAGCTTGGATTTGCAGTCTCACTTGGGCCAACTTAGGCAAGTTTTTGAGATTTAAGGGCATAACAATTATATGTCAAACGGATTAAATGTTTTATTGGAAGTAAAAAGGTGGAATGCTTGGGGCATATTGTAACTGGAGAATGAGTTTCAGTGGATTCAACAAAGATACATGCTGTGTTAAAATGGCCAAGGCCTACTACTGTAAAGGAGTTGAGAGCTTCTTGGGATTCTCTAGTTATTACCGTAAGTTTGTAAAAAGGCTATGAGGTTATTAGCAAACCATTAACTGTGTTGCTATAAAAAGATAAGTTCCATTGGAATGAAGCAACTGAACAAGCTTTTGAGGAACTCAAGAAAGCTTTATTCACCACCCCAGTCCCCGTTTTACCTAATTTCGATAAGCCATTCATTTTAGAGACGAATGCAAGCAACTGATTTTTTCTCTAGGGTAAACGGGGCTCCTCACCTTGCTGCTATTACTTCTGTGATTCCACTATAGATGCAGGATGTGAGCAACAGTTATGAGGGAGATTCAGTTGTGCAACAACTTATCAGCTCAGTGTTTGATCAATCCGGGAGACAATAATTATAATGAATACAGCCAAGGTGAGCTTAAATGCAATGTTGTTATATATGTGGGAACCCATGATGATTTGAGAGGGAAATTAATTAAAAAAGTCCATGACACTGGAATGGGGGACTCAGGTGTAAGGGTAACTTTGAAAAGGCTACAACAACTCTTCCTTTGGCCATATTTAGGTGTAGAAGTGAAGGACTACATTAAACAGTGCCAGGTGTGCCTACAAATAAAGAATGAGTCCATTGCTACTTCTGGTTTGCTGCAGCCTTTAGATATACCTTCTCATGCCTGGAAAAGTATAGCCATAGATTTTGTGGAAGGGCTACCAAAATCAGAAGGTAAGGATTGTATAATGGTGGTGGTAAACAGGTTGACTAAGTCCTGTTATTTTTTATCAATTTCACATCCATTCATAGCTAAGGTAATATCTCAAACATTCCTAGCTCATATCTACAAGTTGTATGCGTCGTGCCCAGAAAACATAGTTTCGGATAGGGATAAGGTGTTCCTGAGCAATTTTTGGAAAGAATTGTTCTTATTATTGGGAACATCCCTTTGCTACAGCTCAGCTTACCATCCTTAGAATGATGGCCAAAATGAAAGACTTAACCAGTGCCTGGAGCAATATCTTAGATGTATGATGGGACACAAACCAGGAAATTGGCAGAAGTGGTTACCTTATGCTGAGTTTTGGTATAATACTTGTTATCATACTGCTATAAAGATGACCCCTTTTCAAGCTTTGTATGGGTATGTACCAACACCAATTCCTACTTATCATGGTCTCAATGTTAAGGTGGCAGCAATACATGACTTTCTCAAACAGCATGATGGGTTGCTTAAGCTTCTCAAAGAGAATTTGGAGGTTACTCAGCATAGGATGAAGCAATATGCTGATTCGCATAGAACTGAGAGGGAATTTTCAGTAAGTGATTGGGTGTATATAAGATTGCAGCCTTATAGACAGTCTTCATTGGCGCTAAAGAAATCTATAAAGTTAGCTCCTAGATTTTATGGGCCTTTCAAGATACTTGATTGAGTTGGGAAGGTTGCTTATAATATAAGCCGGATTTGCCACCTGCTTTTCCATGTGTCATTGCTAAAGAAGAAACTGGGAGAAACAACTGCAGCATTGCCTAGTCTTCCACCATTTGGTGTTGAAGGGCAAATTCGAATGGAACCGGAAGCTATTCAGGACAGGAGGATGATCAAGAGGCGCAACAGGGCAGCTCCACAGATTTTGGTGTAATATAATGGGTGTCTACTTCACCAAAGGATGCAACCTGGGAGGATGCTGGCTGAAAAATCTCCCAAGTTTACAATTCTGAAATTATTCTGGTTTTATAAAATTTCATGCTAGAATTCTGTTTTGTTATTTCTTTCTGTTTTTCTTCCATTGCACTTGTTTCTGCTAATAAAGTTTTGAATGCTGTGAATCCTGGAGGACAAGGATTTTGTAAGGGCTTCCTTCGGTTGGCCTTCCTACGCTGACGAATAACTGAGTTTGCTAAAAGAGCTTGTTAGTCTTTTACTTTCTGGTAGTCAGATGCTAATGATGACTCTTTTGATGTGTGATTCTCATGTCAAAAGAATTTAAGTATTGTGCTTGACTATTAGGATAAAAGAGTAAGAATAAATGGAATATTTGTTTTAATGGACCACGACTTGATAATTTATTTTTGGACTAAAGATGTGATTGTAGATGAGTGTATAACCCCCATCATAGAGGGGTAAAATGTAAATACTCAAATTTGAGATCTTAATCATTAGATCACTTGAGTAACAGAACACTAGATAAGACTAGATGTTATTTTAGTAAAAGGATTAAGATTTATATTAAATTAATTTATTTTCCCCAACAAAATATTAAAAGAATTAAGTTTTATATCAAATCAATTTATTATTATTGTTGTTGTAATTATTATTATTATTATTATTATTATTATTATTATTATTCTCCTACCCATATGTTTATTTTATTTAGTTGTTATAAATTGATTTAGTATATATCAATATTCTTTAGGTAATTTAGTAGATAGGCCTGTTGTGATTGGGTGGTCTTTTGGCCAAAATTTCAAATTTTCAACGCTGCCACGTGTACCACGTAAGTAAGACAACGCACATGTAACACTGAAGATTCAATATCCAAATTTTTTAACAGAAAACGACTCGTTAAAAACACTTAAAATTCAATGATCACATTTGTATTTTAACTCAATAGAGTTAATCATTTGATACATTTTATTTAAATGAACATGTTACTTTTGATTGATGATTCTAATTCAAGGAAAAGGACACTTGTCTACAAGTTGTTCAAAGTAGGCAAATACTCTTTGTTTTATAAAACATGTCCAAAGCATATTTTTCACAAAAATAAGAAATGAAAGAGTACAGAAAAACAATATTGTCAATTTTTTAATATTGTTTTTTGAGTTTGAGAAGAGAACTAAATAAAAGAATTTAAAATGCATGAAAAAAAAGAGAGGGAGAGAAACAAATTTTACTCTCTTTTATTGTGTTTGTGAATTTTGGAATAAAGTTTTAACTTAAAAAGTATATATTACCATGTTACTCTTATGAGATTACATTTAAAAATTATTATTAGAATATTTTTAGTATTTTAATATGACAGCCAAGTCTTTAATAAATTTCCTTCTAAATCTCCCTTAATTTGGAAGGAAATTTGTTTAAAATTTATATCTTTCTATTTTATTTTCACTCCTCAAAAAATTAACAAAATAAGGAAATTTAAATCTCTTTCTTAAATTTCTTTTTGAAACTCACAAATACAGAGTTGAGATGAATCCCAAATTATTTATTTATTTTTTTCTAAAATTGATAGACCTCACTTAAATATTTTCAAGCAGTCTCTTTATAATATTTTGAATTTAAATTTTATAGACTTAACATTAACTTATTGTAAATAAGTTATTTTTGTATTTTAACATTTTTGTGAGTGAGAGAGTTATTCTTGAGTGGTAAGACATACCCACATGTAATCATCTCCTCTTGCCTATACTACTTCCCCTATAAATTCATCAAAACACAATCTTCTCTATATCATCTCTCTCAATTAAACCAAACAAGAACAAACATATATATATAGTGAACAGCAAAAATATATATATATATATATGGCTAAACTCAGCACCCTCTTTATGATAGCCCTCCTCCTTGTCTTCATGCTAACATGCACCGCTCGTCCCGAGCCTTCTCCGGTGAAAACCAAGCACAGGGTACGTAAGTCTCTTTTCTTTAATTCAGAACTTCCTCGTAGTACTTTAAACAATTAACCTGCTGTTCAATTCCAACTCTATTTTCTGGTTTTTGCTTTTTCATTAATACATGGCTTAAATACCTTTTAAATCTTAAATTGAATCTTCTAGCCACCGAATTTATTATATATTTTTTACCGGCCGGAATAAGTCACGTACTAGAGATTTTATTTAAGAGTTTAAATTATCCAAAATACTCTCACTTACTCGGGATTTGGTTTATAAAAATATAAGTACATTAAGATTCAATTTCCTAAAATTAAAATATTAGGACTTAAGTTCTAATTAAGTAAATTGCAGAAGACTGAGTTAAAAGGCTTAAATGAATTTAACCCTAACATTATATATATATATATATATATATATATATATATATATATATATAGGATGCAGAGGGAGAAGAGGTTGAGATGGAGGAAGCAAACTGTGAAGAAGTAACAAAAGAAGAGTGCCTGATGAGGAGGACACTGGTGGCACATACAGATTATATTTATACCCAGAAGAACCACCACTAGACATGCATGAATTTAATTTAGGCTGCTTAATTCTATGTCCATAAATAAATTAATTAATTAATTTAGGCTTCTTCATAAGTTGTTTCAAGAAGAGCCAAGTGTTTTGATATGATGAATATTATTTAGGAAAATAATAATAATAATAATAATGCTATTATTAATTTTCTGGTATACTTCTTGTCTTTTCTAGTTTGGATTGATTTTCACGTGACTTGTTGGACACTTTGGTCCACAATTCATTCTTTTCCCGTAGTCTTCAGTTCCAAAAGAAATTCCATTTGCAATTTTTTATTAATTAAAAGAGTCTTTTCTTTCTTTTCTTTTGACAACAGTATATATACTATTAAGATGTTTACAAGTTTATTATTATATATAGTTTTACAAGTTTATTAGTATTATATATAGTTTTATTATTATTATATGTTATCACTATTATACTACAAAACGCTTAATAATTTTGTTGGTGAGCATCAATTTAAAAAATATTCTCGTATTAAACTTTAAAATTAGTATGATTCATAAAAATTTAAAATGAAATAAATTTATATCGATTTGAAGTTTAATATGTTATCGTTTGATCTCAAAAATCAAATTATATATTTAATTTTGGAAGAAAAATAGTAGTTAAAACAAATTAATAATTTAATACTAAACATATTTCTTCTGACTTCCAATATTTATTTTTCTTCTATCGTATGATGTAATCTTATATGAATTTCAATAATTATTTAATAAAAATTAAATTTGTAATGTACTAGACAATAATATTCAGTGTAAAAATTTGAAGTTATTTTTAAGGAAGACTTAGTTGAGAAGGGTTCAACTCTCCATACCATATCTTGATAACTTTATCCATCAACAATGTGACGCCCTCAAAATTAGGTATACATCATCCATCTTGGGTCGTCAGATACATAGTACAGAATAAAAATACAACTTACTAATACAACTGTCGTGTACAATACGACAAAACATAAACTGTGAGTTTGAATACAAACATTATCTTCTAGAGAGTATTCATACTCAAAAGGAGTCCTCGTTACAATTATTAACACACCATTACATAGAATAGTGAGGACTACTAACTAATACTATCATTCGAACCATCACTCCGTTCCCCGACTTGCCCCAGCTACGTTCTCATTTCCTAAAGAGAACAGTGAAAGAAAGGGTGAGCTCAACTAGCCCAGTAAGAAATATTATGACTAAGATAATGCAGAATAAATTATCATTAGCCTTCAACAATGTTAAACTGATACAATATAATAGACATCAAGTTTAACTGTAGCGGAACAAGCAATCCATTAAAAGAGTCAAGTAGAAAATAAACTCTACTATCTTTTATGATTTAAAAGATTTTCCAACACTGTGATCGCTGGGACTCAGCTTAATAAAATAATTCACATCATCGAATCACCCCTGCACTACGGCCAAGGATATTCGTATATTCATTAATGGTCATGATCATGCCAACAACTGTTCATCAATGCACTACGGGCCAATGATGACTTTTACCACATCATTTGTAACATTACGGTCATGATTATACCGAATAATCCCTGGTCATAATCATACCAAGTCCATCTATGCACTACATGCCACAGATGACTTTCAACATTTTATAAACATGAGGATGATGACAATGATATAAAAATTCAATAAAACAAGTTCAAGAATTAATTTATCCAAGAATTAACAACGTCCAAATTGTCAACATGATACTACTTTGTGGAGTAAAATTCAAGAATGATCAGGAGAATATTTTCATGAATAGCTACTAGATGAAGCGCAAATGTCAAGGATATTCCACAAATTTCATGGAGTATAGAAGTCAAAACTTAACCAACTGAGTATAATAAAGAATGAAATAACAAAAGAAATCACCATGCATGCGATAGACCGCACAGACAGGTTATTCCAACAGAATAATAAATAATGGAACCAGGTCCGGCGTAAACGCACAGACAGGATATTCCAACAGAATAATAAATAATGGAACCAGGTCCGGCGTAAACGCACAGACAGGATATTCCGACAGAATAATAAAGAACAGTATAATAAATAATGGAACCAGGTCCGGTGTAAAATACACAGACAGGATATTCCGACAGAATAATAATAAAGACGGAACCAGGTCCGGTGTAAAACACACAGACAGGATGTTCCAACAGAATAATAATAAAAACGGAACCAGGTCCGGTGTAAAACACACAGACAGGATGTTCCAACAGAATAATAGAAGAATGTCACCAAGTATAGGGTAGACCGCGTATACAGGTTATTCCAACAGAATAATAAAAAATGGAATAACAGTTCTCTTCATGAATAAAAAAAGAATAACACCCCTTACCGTTTTAAAGACGAGCTGAAATAAGGAAGTAGTCAAGTAGCAGAATACTCTTCTTCTCTCTCTCTCTCTATAGTTTCTCTCTATAGTTTATCTCTCTAGAGTTCAGTGAATTCGTAAGAAATAATGAAGGAATGAGCTGCTATTTATAGAAAAATAGAATGCATAGTAACTAATCCATGAACGGTCCAGATTGATTACTTTAATCTGACGGTCCATATTTAAAGAAAAATCTTTTAAATAAAATATAATATATTCTATTTATAGAATAACTTTAATAAAGTATTTTGTTTTATATAAAAAGATGTTTCTGTTTTATTACGTTAATAATACGAATAAAACAAAACATCATTATCGCTAAATAATTCATATTATTAACTGACAATAATGGAATCAAACTGAGTGACTTCTCACATAAGCATTAATAATCAATACCGTGTGCTACTATGCAACCACACGTATTACTGTACTTTTACTACCGAGTAGTTCAACAGTAACAATGGTAAAAATTCTGCCGTTATTTTTAATAAACTATTTTTGTCGTTTTCTCAATCCGATAATAATTTCGTTGTGGGGTCCACCAATGATTGTGCCGTCGTACGAATATTCTCCGACAAAAAGAATATTCCCCGACCAAACGAATATTTTAAAACAACTTGCTTACTTTGTAAAATTTATAAATATTACCCACAACTATAACATTATATCAAATTAACTCCATAATATTCAAAAATGATATTTATAGAAAATTCATCTTTATTTATAAAAGTTGGGGTCTTACAACCTCCCCTTCTTATGAAATTTCGCCCTCGAAATTAGGGTACATACCTGGTATGTCGAAGAGGTAAGGATACCTTGGTTTCATTTCAGATTCTAACTCCCAAGTCATTTCCTCAACATCGTGGTTTCTCCACAAAACTTTGACTTGAGGTATAACCTTGGATCGTAGAATATGTTCCTTCTTATCCAAGATTTGAACAGGAACTTCTTCATACGTCAAATCCTCCGCTATTTCGTCCGGTTCTAACTCAATAATGTGGTTCGGGTCTTCCACATATTTGCGTAACATGGATATGTGAAAAACGTTATGAACACGAGACATACTTGGCGGTAAAGCGAGTCTATAAGCCACAGTTCCTACTCGATCGAGGATTAAAAATGGACCGATGAATCGAGGATTGAGCTTTCCTCTCTTTTCAAATCTCGTAACTCCTTTCCATGGAGCAACACGTAAGAACACATGATCTCCTACATCAAATTCCACGTCCTTTCGATGAAGATCAGCATAACTCTTTTGTCGATCTTGTGAGGTTTTTATACGTTGTCGGATTGTTTGAATCTTTTCTGTAGTCATACGTACCAACTCTGGTCCCAACAACGTTGCTTCACCCACCTCATCCCAGCATACTGGAGAACGACATTTTCTTCCATACAATGCTTCGAATGGAGCCATGCCAATACTTGCTTGATAACTGTTGTTGTAGGAAAACTCTACCAATGGTAAGAACTTGTCCCAACTTCCCCTGAAGTCAAAGACACAGAGTCTTAATAGATCTTCAAGAGTTTGAATAGTCCTCTCTGATTGTCCGTCCGTCTGAGGATGATATGCTGAACTAAATCGTAAATCCGTGCCCATAGCTTTTTGTAAACTAACCCAAAATCGTGAAGTGAATCTTGGGTCTCGATCAGAAACTATGGATACTGGCATACCATGCAGTCTTACAATCTCGTTTATGTACATACGAGCAAGACGTTCAAGTGTATAAGTTTCTCGTATCGGTAAGAAATGAGCAGACTTGGTCAATCTATCAACAATGACCCAAATCGCATCTATACCTTGAGAAACCTTAGGAAGACCGGTAACGAAATCCATGGTAATGTGCTCCCACTTCCATTCTGGAATTTCAAGTGGTTGCAATGGACCTTTTGGTACTTGATGCTCCGCTTTGACTCGTTGACAAGTTAGACACCTTGAGATAAACAGCGCTATCTCTCTCTTCATATTGCTCCACCAAAATGTATGACGAAGATCATGATACATTTTGGTACTTCCAGGATGGATTGCAAACGGTGTGTTGTGCGCCTCCATCATGATTTCATACTTTAAATCAGGGTTGTTAGGAACACAAAGTCTGGAGTTGACTCGAAGTATTCCTTCTTCATCGATTCTTGCTTCCGGCATAGCACCTTCTTGCACTTTCTTCCTCATACGCATCAGCTCCAGGTCTGTAGCTTGAGCAGCTTTAACTTTATCGATTAAAGTTGGTTCTACTCGTATATTCGCCATCATCACATGGGTCCCTGGAGTCTTTAACTCTATCTCCATCCTTTGCAAATCACACAAAATGGGCCTTTGTGTTGATAATATCGCACTCGTACTTGCATATGATCTTCTACTCAATGCGTCAGCTACCACGTTCGCTTTTCCAGGATGGTATTGAATGGTATGATCATAATCTTTCAACAGTTCAAGCCAACGTCGTTGTCGCATGTTGAGTTCCTTTTGAGTGAAGAAATATTTGAGGCTTTTATGATCCGTAAAGATCTCCACCTTCTCCCCATACAAGTAATGCCTCCAAATTTTAAGTGCAAAGACAACAGCTGCCAACTCTAGATCATGAGTAGGATAATTCCTCTCATATTCCTTGAGTTGTCTTGATGCATAGGCTATGACTTTTCCATGTTGCATGAGAACGCATCCCAACCCTTTGCTCGAAGCATCACTGTAGATGACAAATCCCTCCGAGCCAGATGGTATTGTTAGAACAGGTGCTGAAATGAGTCTCCTCTTGAGTTCTTGAAAACTCTGCTCACATTCTTCGCTCCAACCGAACTTTGTATCTTTCCGAGTCAGCTGAGTTAATGGAGTAGCGATTCGAGAAAATCCTTCCACGAATCTCCGATAATAACCAGCTAAACCAAGAAAGCTACGTACTTCGGTCACTGATTTAGGTTGCTCCCAGCTTTGAATAGCTTCAATCTTTGCCGGGTCAACCGATATTCCACGACTTGATACTACGTGCCCAAGGAATGCTACCTCCTCCAGCCAGAACTCGCATTTCTTCAACTTGGCATAAAGCTTGTATTCACGAAGCTTTTGGAGTACCAGCCTCAAGTGTTGCTCATGATCTTCACGGCTTTTGGAATAAATAAGGATGTCATCAATAAAGACGACCACAAAGTGATCCAAATATTCCTTAAATACCCGGTTCATCATATCCATGAAGGCAGCAGGAGCATTAGTCAATCCAAAGGACATGACTAGGAATTCATAATGCCCGTACCGAGTTCTAAAAGCCGTCTTTGGAATATCCTCAGTTCTAACCTTCAGCTGATGATATCCAGAACGAAGATCGATCTTTGAAAAGAATTGTGCTCCTTGCAACTGGTCAAACAGGTCATCAATACGTGGCAATGGGTACCTATTTTTGATGGTGACATGATTCAACTCCCGATAATCAATACAAAGTCGCATACTCCCATCTTTCTTCTTCACGAACAGAACAGGAGCACCCCAAGGAGAAGTACTAGGACGAATAAAACCAATGTCTAACAATTCCTGCAGTTGAGTCTTTAACTCCTGAAGTTCAATAGGAGCCATTCGATATGGGGCTTTGGAAATGGGTTTTGTACCGGGTTCAAGGTCGATACAAAATTCAATTTCACGCTCTGGGGGTAGGCCAGGAAGTTCTTCGGGAAATACGTCAGGAAATTTATTAACAACAGAAATATCATTCAAAGCTGACGTATTTTTGTTTAGATCTGTGACATGAGCTAAGAAAGCTTGACATCCGTTTTTCAATAAACGAATAGCTTTATGGCTTGAGATGACAGCGATTGATTTTAATGGTTTGGTTGCTTGAATTCGCATAATAGGTCGATTAGGAATATGAAAGCTAACAACCTTACGAAAACAATCAATTTTTGCATGATGAGTAGTTAACCAATCAATCCCTAGAATCACGTCAAATGCAAGTATTTTTAATGAAATCAAATCGACAGGTAATGTGTGGGTACCAACTTGAACCAAACAAGACTTATAAACCGTGGATGTAATGAAGGTTTCTCCCAATGGAGTTTCAACTGCTAAGTCAAAGTCTAATTTCTCCGGAATCAAATTTAATCGATGAGCGCAAGTAGGAGAAATAAAAGAATGGGTAGAACCGGTATCAAATAAAGTATAGACTTCGTTAGAGTTTATGATAAGCTTACCCGTGATGACCTCATTCGGGTTCCTTGCTCTCTGGGAGTTCACAACAAACGCTCTCCCTTGCACAACCGGTTTTGACTTTTCTGGGACGGCCTTTGGTGCCTCCATCCTAGCTGAATTTGTCTTCGGTAAACGACAAAATCGGGCTAAATGACCTTCTCTTCCACAATTATAACATGCTTTGGACGGCATCGCGCAGTTTGGACTGATGTGCCCCTCCCCTCCGCATTTGAAACATATGATAGGTGGTCGTTCTCCTTCCTTAACGACAGGTGCTGGTGCTGACGTCTTTCCATCATTGTTGAATCTCCTCTTCTTGAAATGCCCATTCTTATTATTTTGGCCCTGATTACCACCGAAGTGGTTACCATTTCTGGCCTGTTGATTCCCTCCACGCTTGTTGTCACCGCTTCGATGACTGCTCTCACTGGTATTATCATTTTGCCGACTGCTCTCTTTTGGTTGCGTTGACTCGTTATCGCGCTCCACTAACTGAGCCCTATTCACAACATCTGAATACAAACACAGTTTATGAGAAATAAGATGTTGACGTATCTCAGGTTTCAAACCTCGCAAAAACATTCGCGTCATTCGCTCTTCATTATCCACCAAGTGGGACGCAAACCGGGACAACTCAGCAAATTTGGCCTCGTACTGCGACACGGTCATATTATTCTGCTCCAATTTGATAAACTCCACCTCCTTCATGTGACGAATACTCTCGGGAAAGTATTTGTCGTTAAACAGCTCTTGGAACTTCTCCCAAGACATCTTCAGTGCGGCAGGTTGAGTACGTTTTATCGATTCCCACCAGTAATCTGCCTCTCCTCGCAACATAAAGGCGGCAAAGGGAACCTTTTGCTCCTCGGAGCAACCCAAGACATCAAATATCTTGGTGATCTGCTTTATCCATGTTTCAGCTACAAGTGGTTTGGGTTCTCCCTTAAACTCCGGTGGTCCCAGCTCCTTAAACTGTTTAGCGGTGACCGCCTGAGAGTTTCCAGTATTTCCACCTACGTTGTGGACAGGAGCCGCTTTCACCTGTTGTTGCATGAATTGCATAAAGCCTTTGAACATTTGATCATTCATCATTTGGTCAGTGTTGTTGTTTGCATGAGGATTGTCACCTTCCTGATGAACATTATCCTGATTATTGATATGTGGTGAATCAATAATCGCTTGTGCTCCATTGCTATTCTCAACATTCTCAGATGCCATTTTCAGATACTGCCACAAAATAAAAGTTAATTGATATGTCATATATTATCCTTATATTATGACCGACCAATTAAATACCATGCAAAAAAACTTAGGTAGGTCATACTAGCGAAGGAATTCCCCGTCTCTCCCCTCCTAGTTCTATTCTCACATCTTAGCCAGGGATCATATCCCTAAGCTCTGATACCAACTGTGACGCCCCCAAAATTAGGTATACATCACCCATCTTGGGTCGTCAGATACATAGTACAGAATACAAATACAACTTACTAATACAACTGTCGTGTACAATACGACAAAACATAAACTGTGAGTTTGAATACAAATATTATCTTCTAGAGAGTATTCATACTCAAAAGGAGTCCTCATTACATTTATTAACACACCATTACATAGAATAGTGAGGACTACTAACTAATACTATCATTCGGACCATCACTCCGTTCCCCGACTTGCCCCAGCTACGTTCTCATTTCCTGAAGAGAACAGTGAAAGAAAGGGTGAGCTCAACTAGCCCAGTAAGAAATATTATGACTAAGATAATGCAGAATAAATTATCATTAGCCTTCAACAATGTTAAACTGATAAAATATAATAGACATCAAGTTTAACTGTAGCGGAACAAGCAATCCATTAAAAGAGTCAAGTAGAAAATAAACTCTACTATCTTTTATGATTTAAAAGATTTTTCAACACTGTGATCGCTGGGACTCAGCTTAATAAAATAATCCACATCATCGAATCACCCCTGCACTACGGCCAAGGATATTCGTATATTCATTAATGGTCATGATCATGCCAACAACTGTCCATCAATGCACTACGGGCCAATGAGGACTTTTACCACATCATTTGTAACATTACGGTCATGATTATACCGAATAATCCCTGGTCATAATCATACCAAGTCCATCTATGCACTACAGGCCACAGATGACTTTCAACATTTTATAAACATGAGGATGATGACAATGATATAAGAATTCAATAAAACAAGTTCAAGAATTAATTTATCCAAGAATTAACAACGTCCAAATTGTCAACATGATACTGCTTTGTGGAGTAAAATTCAAGAATGCTTAGAAGAATATTTTCATGAAAAGATACTGGATGAAACGCAATTATCAAGGATATTCCACAAATTTCATGGAGTATAGAAGTCAAAACTTAACCAACTGAGTATAATAAAGAATGGAATAACAAAAGAAATCACCATGCATGCGATAGACCGCACAGACAGGTTATTCCAACAGAATAATAAATAATGGAACCAGGTCCGGCGTAAACGCACAGACAGGATATTCCGACAGAATAATAAATAATGGAACCAGGTCCGGCGTAAACGCACAGACAGGATATTTCGACAGAATAATAAAGAAATAATAAATAATGGAACCAGGTCCGGTGTAAAACACACAGACAGGATGTTCCAACAGAATAATAATAAAGACGGAACCAGGTCCGGTGTAAAACACACAGACAGGATGTTCCAACAGAATAATAATAAAAACGGAACCAGGTCCGGTGTAAAACACACAGACAGGATGTTCCAACAGAATAATAGAAGAATGTCACCAAGTATAGGGTAGACCGCGTATACAGGTTATTCCAACAGAATAATAAAAAATGGAATAACAGTTCTCTTCATGAATAAAAAAGAATAACACCCCTTACCGTTTTAAAGAAGAGCTGAAATAAGGAAGTAGTTAAGTAGCAGAATACTCTTCTTCTCTCTCTCTCTCTATAGTTTCTCTCTATAGTTTCTCTCTCTAGAGTTCAGTGAATTCGTAAGAAATAATGAAGGAATGAGCTGCTATTTATAGAAAAATAGAATGCATAGTAACTAATCCATGAACGGTCCAGATTGATTACTTTAATCTGACGGTCCATATTTAAAGAAAAATCTTTTAAATAAAATATAATATATTCTATTTATAGAATAACTTTAATAAAGTATTTTGTTTTATATAAAAAGATGTTTCTGTTTTATTACGTTAATAATACGAATAAAACAAAACGTCATTATCGCTAAATAATTCATATTATTAACTGACAATAATTGAATCAAACTGAGTGACTTCTCACATAAGCATTAATAATCAATACCGTGTGCTACTATGCAACCACACGTATTACTGTACTTTTACTACCGAGTAGTTCAACAGTAACAATGGTAAAACTTCCGCCGTTATTTTTAATAAAATATTTTTGTCGTTTTCTCAATCCGACAATAATTCCGTTGTGGGGTCCACCAATGATTGTGCCGTTGTACGAATATTCCCGTTAAAAAGAATATTCCCCGACCAATCGAATATTTTATAACAACTTGCGTACTTTGCAAAATTTATAAATATTACCCACAACTATAACATTATATCAAATTAACTCCATAATATTCAAAAATGATATTTATAGAAAATTCATCTTTATTTATAAAAGTTGGGGTCTTACAACCTCCCCTTCTTATGAAATTTCGCCCTCGAAATTAGGGTACGTACCTGGTATGTCGAAGAGGTAAGGATACCTTGATTTCATTTCAGATTCTAACTCCCAAGTCATTTCCTCAACATCGTGGTTTCTCCACAAAACTTTGACTTGAGGTATAACCTTGGAGCGTAGAATATGTTCCTTCTTATCCAAGATTTGAACAGGAACTTCTTCATACGTCAAATCCTCCGCTATTTCGTCCGGTTCTAACTCAATAATGTGGTTCGGGTCTTCCACATATTTGCGTAACATGGATATGTGAAAAACGTTATGAACACGAGACATACTTGGCGGTAAAGCGAGTCTATAAGCCACAGTTCCTACTCGATCGAGGATTAAAAATGGACCGATGAATCGAGGATTGAGCTTTCCTCTCTTTCCAAATCTCGTAACTCCTTTCCATGGAGCAACACGTAAGAACACATGATCTCCTACATCAAATTCCACGTCCTTTCGATGAAGATCAGCATAACTCTTTTGTCGATCTTGTGAGGTTTTTATACGTTGTCGGATCGTTTGAATCTTTTCTGTAGTCATACGTACCAACTCCGGTCCCAACAACGTTGCTTCACCCACCTCATCCCAGCATACTGGAGAACGACATTTTCTTCCATACAATGCTTCGAATGGAGCCATGCCAATACTTGCTTGATAACTGTTGTTGTAGGAAAACTCCACCAATGGTAAGAACTTGTCCCAACTTCCCTTGAAGTCAAAGACACAGAGTCTTAATAGATCTTCAAGAGTTTGAATAGTCCTCTCTGATTGTCCGTCCGTCTGAGGATGATATGCTGAACTAAATCGTAAATCCGTGCCCATAGCTTTTTGTAAACTAACCCAAAATCGTGAAGTGAATCTTGGGTCTCGATCAGAAACTATGGATACTGGCATACCATGCAGTCTTACAATCTCGTTTATGTACATACGAGCAAGACGTTCAAGTGTATAAGTTTCTCGTATCGGTAAGAAATGAGCAGACTTGGTCAATCTATCAACAATGACCCAAATCGCATCTATACCTTGAGAAACCTTAGGAAGACCGGTAACGAAATCCATGGTAATGTGCTCCCACTTCCATTCTGGAATTTCAAGTGGTTGCAATGGACCTTTTGGTACTTGATGCTCCGCTTTGACTCGTTGACAAGTTAGACACCTTGAGATAAACAACGCTATCTCTCTCTTCATATTGCTCCACCAAAATGTATGACGAAGATCATGATACATTTTGGTACTTCCAGGATGGATTGCAAACGGTGTGTTGTGCGCCTCCATCATGATTTCATACTTTAAATCAGGGTTGTTAGGAACACAAAGTCTGGAGTTGACTCGAAGTATTCCTTCTTCATCGATTCTTGCTTCCGGCATAGCACCTTCTTGCACTTTCTTCCTCATACGCATCAGCTCCAGGTCTGTAGCTTGAGCAGCTTTAACCTTATCGATTAAAGTTGGTTCTACTCGTATATTTGCCATCATCACATGGGTCCCTGGAGTCTTTAACTCCATCTCCATCCTTTGCAAATCACACAAAATGGGCCTTTGTGTTGATAATATCGCACTCGTACTTGCATATGATCTTCTACTCAATGCGTCAGCTACCACGTTCGCTTTTCCAGGATGATATTGAATGGTATGATCATAATCTTTTAACAGTTCCTTTTGAGTGAAGAATTATTTGAGGCTTTTATGATCCGTAAAGATCTCCACCTTCTCCCCATACAAGTAATGCCTCCAAATTTTAAGTGCAAAGACAACAGCTGCCAACTCTAGATCATGAGTAGGATAATTCCTCTCATATTCCTTGAGTTGTCTTGATGCATAGGCTATGACTTTTCCATGTTGCATGAGAACGCATCCCAACCCTTTGCTCGAAGCATCACTGTAGATGACAAATCCCTCCGAGCCAGATGGTATTGTTAGAACAGGTGCTGAAATGAGTCTCCTCTTGAGTTCTTGAAAACTCTGCTCACATTCTTCGCTCCAACCGAACTTTGTATCTTTCCGAGTCAGCTGAGTTAATGGGGTAGCGATTCGAGAAAATCCTTCCACGAATCTCCGATAATAACCAGCTAAACCAAGAAAGCTACGTACTTCGGTCACTGATTTAGGTTGCTCCCAGCTTTGAATAGCTTCAATCTTTGCCGGGTCAACCGATATTCCACGACTTGATACTACGTGCCCAAGGAATGCTACCTCCTCCAGCCAGAACTCGCATTTCTTCAACTTGGCATAAAGCTTGTATTCACGAAGCTTTTGGAGTACCAGCCTCAAGTGTTGCTCATGATCTTCACGGCTTTTGGAATAAATAAGGATGTCATCAATAAAGACGACCACAAAGTGATCCAAATATTCCTTAAATACCCGGTTCATCATATCCATGAAGGCAGCAGGAGCATTAGTCAATCCAAAGGACATGACTAGGAATTCATAATGCCCGTACCGAGTTCTAAAAGCCGTCTTTGGAATATCCTCAGTTCTAACCTTCAGCTGATGATATCCAGAACGAAGATCGATCTTTGAAAAGAATTGTGCTCCTTGCAACTGGTCAAACAGGTCATCAATACGTGGCAATGGGTACCTATTTTTGATGGTGACATGATTCAACTCCCGATAATCAATACAAAGTCGCATACTCCCATCTTTCTTCTTCACGAACAGAACAGGAGCACCCCAAGGAGAAGTACTAGGACGAATAAAACCAATGTCTAACAATTCCTGCAGTTGAGTCTTTAACTCCTGAAGTTCAATAGGAGCCATTCGATATGGGGCTTTGGAAATGGGTTTTGTACCGGGTTCAAGGTCGATACAAAATTCAATTTCACGCTCTGGGGGTAGGCCAGGAAGTTCTTCGGGAAATACGTCAGGAAATTTATTAACAACAGAAATATCATTCAAAACTGACGTATTTTTGTTTAGATCTGTGACATGAGCTAAGAAAGCTTGACATCCGTTTTTCAATAAACGAATAGCTTTATGGCTTGAGATGACAGCGATTGATTTTAATGGTTTGGTTGCTTGAATTCGCATAATAGGTCGATTAGGAATATGAAAGCTAACAACCTTACGAAAACAATCAATTTTTGCATGATGAGTAGTTAACCAATCAATCCCTAGAATCACGTCAAATGCAAGTATTTTTAATGAAATCAAATCGACAGGTAATGTGTGGGTACCAACTTGAACCAAACAAGACTTATAAACCGTGGATGTAATGAAGGTTTCTCCCAATGGAGTTTCAACTGCTAAGTCAAAGTCTAATTTCTCCGGAATCAAATTTAATCGATGAGCGCAAGTAGGAGAAATAAAAGAATGGGTAGAACCGGTATCAAATAAAGTATAGACTTCGTTAGAGTTTATGATAAGCTTACCCGTGATGACCTCATTCGGGTTCCTTGCTCTCTGGGAGTTCACAACAAACGCTCTCCCTTGCACAACCGGTTTTGACTTTTCTGGGACGGCCTTTGGTGCCTCCATCCTAGCTGAATTTGTCTTCGGTAAACGACAAAATCGGGCTAAATGACCTTCTCTTCCACAATTATAACATGCTTTGGACGGCATCGCGCAGTTTGGACTGATGTGCCCCTCCCCTCCGCATTTGAAACATATGATAGGTGGTCGTTCTCCTTCCTTAACGACAGGTGCTGGTGCTGACGTCTTTCCATCATTGTTGAATCTCCTCTTCTTGAAATGCCCATTCTTATTGTTTTGGCCCTGATTACCACCGAAGTGGTTACCATTTCTGGCCTGTTGATTCCCTCCACGCTTGTTGTCACCGCTTCGATGACTGCTCTCACTGGTATTATCATTTTGCCGACTGCTCTCTTTTGGTTGCGTTGACTCGTTATCGCGCTCCACTAACTGAGCCCTATTCACAACATCTGAATACAAACACAGTTTATGAGAAATAAGATGTTGACGTATCTCCGGCTTCAAACCTCGCAAAAACATTCGCGTCATTCGCTCTTCATTATCCACCAAGTGGGACGCAAACCGGGATAACTCAGCAAATTTTGCCTCGTACTGCGACACGGTCATATTATTCTGCTCCAATTTGATGAACTCCACCTCCTTCATGTGACGAATACTCTCGGGAAAGTATTTGTCGTTAAACAGCTCTTGGAACTTCTCCCAAGACATCTTCAGTGCGGCAGGTTGAGTACGCTTTATCGATTCCCACCAGTAATCTGCCTCTCCTCGCAACATAAAGGCGGCAAAGGGAACCTTTTGCTCCTCGGAGCAACCCAAGACATCAAATATCTTGGTGATCTGCTTTATCCATGTTTCAGCTACAAGTGGTTTGGGTTCTCCCTTAAACTCCGGTGGTCCCAGCTCCTTAAACTGTTTAGCGGTGACCGCCAGAGAGTTTCCAGTATTTCCACCTACGTTGTGGACAGGAGCCGCTTTCACCTGTTGTTGCATGAATTGCATAAAACCTCTGAACATTCCATCATTCATCATCTGGTCAGTGTTGTTTGCATGAGGATTGTCACCTTCCTGATGCACATTATCCTGATTATTGATATGTGGTGAATCAACAGTCGCTGTGCTCCATTGCTATTCTCAACATTCTCAGATGCCATTTTCAGATACTGCCACAAAATAAAAGTTAATTGATATGTCATATATTATCCTTATATTATGACCGACCAATTAAATACCATGCAAATAAACTTAGGTAGGTCATACTAGCGAAGGAATTCCCCGTCTCTCCCCTCCTAGTTCTATTCTCACATCTTAGCCAGGGATCATATCCCTAAGCTCTGATACCAACTGTGACGCCCCCAAAATTAGGTATACATCACCCATCTTGGGTCGTCAGATACATAGTACAGAATACAAATACAACTTACTAATACAACTGTCGTGTACAATACGACAAAACATAAACTGTGAGTTTGAATACAAATATTATCTTCTAGAGAGTATTCATACTCAAAAGGAGTCCTCATTACATTTATTAACACACCATTACATAGAATAGTGAGGACTACTAACTAATACTATCATTCGGACCATCACTCCGTTCCCCGACTTGCCCCAGCTACGTTCTCATTTCCTGAAGAGAACAGTGAAAGAAAGGGTGAGCTCAACTAGCCCAGTAAGAAATATTATGACTAAGATAATGCAGAATAAATTATCATTAGCCTTCAACAATGTTAAACTGATAAAATATAATAGACATCAAGTTTAACTGTAGCGGAACAAGCAATCCATTAAAAGAGTCAAGTAGAAAATAAACTCTACTATCTTTTATGATTTAAAAGATTTTTCAACACTGTGATCGCTGGGACTCAGCTTAATAAAATAATCCACATCATCGAATCACCCCTGCACTACGGCCAAGGATATTCGTATATTCATTAATGGTCATGATCATGCCAACAACTGTCCATCAATGCACTACGGGCCAATGAGGACTTTTACCACATCATTTGTAACATTACGGTCATGATTATACCGAATAATCCCTGGTCATAATCATACCAAGTCCATCTATGCACTACAGGCCACAGATGACTTTCAACATTTTATAAACATGAGGATGATGACAATGATATAAGAATTCAATAAAACAAGTTCAAGAATTAATTTATCCAAGAATTAACAACGTCCAAATTGTCAACATGATACTGCTTTGTGGAGTAAAATTCAAGAATGATTAGAAGAATATTTTCATGAAAAGATACTGGATGAAACGCAAATATCAAGGATATTCCACAAATTTCATGGAGTATAGAAGTCAAAACTTAACCAACTGAGTATAATAAAGAATGGAATAACAAAAGAAATCACCATGCATGCGATAGACCGCACAGACAGGTTATTCCAACAGAATAATAAATAATGGAACCAGGTCCGGCGTAAACGCACAGACAGGATATTCCGACAGAATAATAAATAATGGAACCAGGTCCGGCGTAAACGCACAGACAGGATATTCCGACAGATAATAAAGAACAAATAATAATAATGGAACCAGGTCCGGTGTAAAACACACAGACAGGATGTTCCAACAGAATAATAATAAAGACGGAACCAGGTCCGGTGTAAAACACACAGACAGGATGTTCCAACAGAATAATAATAAAAACGGAACCAGGTCCGGTGTAAAACACACAGACAGGATGTTCCAACAGAATAATAGAAGAATGTCACCAAGTATAGGTTAGACCGCGTATACAGGTTATTCCAACAGAATAATAAAAATGGAATAACAGTTCTCTTCATGAATAAAAAAGAATAACACCCCTTACCGTTTTAAAGAAGAGCTGAAATAAGGAAGTAGTTAAGTAGCAGAATACTCTTCTTCTCTCTCTTTATAGTTTCTCTCTATAGTTTCTCTCTCTAGAGTTCAGTGAATTCGTAAGAAATAATGAAGGAATGAGCTGCTATTTATAGAAAAATAGAATGCATAGTAACTAATCCATGAACGGTCCAGATTGATTACTTTAATCTGACGGTCCATATTTAAAGAAAAATTTTTTTAAATAAAATATAATATATTCTATTTATAGAATAACTTTAATAAAGTATTTTGTTTTATATATAAAAAGATGTTTCTGTTTTATTACGTTAATAATACGAATAAAACAAAACGTCATTATCGCTAAATAATTCATATTATTAACTGACAATAATTGAATCAAACTGAGTGACTTCTCACATAAGCATTAATAATCAATACCGTGTGCTACTATGCAACCACACGTATTACTGTACTTTTACTACCGAGTAGTTCAACAGTAACAATGGTAAAAATTCCGCCGTTATTTTTAATAAACTATTTTTGTCGTTTTCTCAATCCGACAATAATTTCGTTGTGGGGTCCACCAATGATTGTGCCGTTGTACGAATATTCTCCGTTAAAAAGAATATTCCCCGACCAATCGAATATTTTAAAACAACTTGCTTACTTTGTAAAATTTATAAATATTACCCACAACTATAACATTATATCAAATTAACTCCATAATATTCAAAAATGATATTTATAGAAAATTCATCTTTATTTATAAAAGTTGGGGTCTTACAATATATTTGTCGGCTAATTATGTATTAAAAAAAGTAAAAGATAAATATAGCGGAGGAGATCCTTTACTCGAACGTTAATACTCCATTCGTTCTTTAATATAAGACATTTTAGAGTTGTACACAAATATTTAAAAAATAATTGTATATCATTAAATACAATATCAATTGTCTATATTGCCCTTGTATTGAAAAAAAATTATTTATTAGATAAAAAATAATAAGAGAACCAAATTATATTTCATATTTAGAATGACATTGAAAACTAAATAATTAATATTTATTTAAATTTTAAATTAACTTACTATATTAAAAGATAAAAATATTTCTCTAAAACGTGTCATATTAACAGAAAGAGATAATATGAGCTCTACAGTTCCAACCTGCTCTTAAAGGAGAGCAGATCCTCTGTTCCCATTTTTTATGTCTCATTTGTGTCTCCCCACTTAAATTTTGACACATGACTTTTTATTTAATTTTAGAGTTAATTGATATTAAGTAAGATATTAGGTATCAAAATTTAAATGAAAGGACACAAGAGAACAAAAAAAATAGGGACAGAAGATCTGGTCTATTCTTAAATATTACTCCCTCCATTCCTAAATAAGTGACATTTTAGAAGAAAAAAATTTGTTCCAATTTATTTGTCGTTTATAACTTTCTAGGAGAATAAATTATTTACTTTCCTATATCACCCCTACTGTAAGACCTCAGATTTTATGAAATAAAAGTATTCAATTTTTCCTATTCAGTAAATGGTTAAATTGATAAATGTTAAAGTTAAGGGTGATATATGAATTTTTTTTTAAAAATACACAAGTGGTTATAAAATATTCATTGTTGTCGGGGAATATTCGTACGACGGCGCAGCCATTTGTGGACTCCATAACAGAATAATTGTCGGATGAAGAAAACGACGAAAATTGAGTTTTTATAAATAACGGCGTAGTTTTTACTTTAACACTGTTGGAATATCCGGTGGTTAAAATACAGTAATACGCGTTATTGCACAGTAGCACACGGTATTGCACAGTATTTTTTTCAATTATTGATTCTTACGTAAGAAGGCACTACTCAATAATTGTTACAGTAGTTACTGTTCAATATTTTATTTTATTGATTCAATAATTGCTGCGTTGATATTTTATATTATTGTTGTTTCAATAATTGTTGCTGCACAGTATCTCCATTATCAGATCAATAATTTATATTATTTAAATAATATTATTAGATAGTATTATTGGCAATGTCTAGAAAGTTCTGTCTAAAGAGAGGTTTGGTCATCTAATTACGCGCTAGTAAGGAGATATCTTTATTGGAAAGCCCCCTCTTTCCTGGGAACGGTTTTGTTGTCATAAATGTGATTCTGTAATATTATTTGTGAATAATTAATTATTGATTCATATGATAAGGAAATATTTATTTTATGTGGATATAAATGAGGGATATATTTTTGTGGTTAAAAATGAAGGAGTTATGTTAAGGTTTTTATCAGTATTTTTGTCGGAATGGAGATATTAAAAATCGGGGTTTTTGAGATATTTTGCGGGGGTTATAATTTTTAATCCGACCGTTGGATCGTGGTAATTTTTGGATATGTTATACATATATAAGTTGAGTATATGTCCACAAATTTTGAACCGTTAAAAATGAACGTATGATTTATTATGAATTTTACTAGATGACTGGTTCAGAAATTGTTGAATTTTCGGAGTTAATCATTTTGGTGGAAAATTCTAGAATTGGTGGGCCCCACTCTTGGTTGGTGAAAAAATATGCTGAGATTTTTATTCAAATGTGGTGGGTGAGAATAGTAGCAGGTAAAGTCATCAGGTTGCAGGTTAAGTCTGCTTCGGCGTACTAACATTTTCCTATAAATAGAGGGCTAAGTTAGAATTGAAAATCACACCAGAAACATAAGCTTTCTCTCTTTCTCTCTCTATATTATGAAGCATATTTTGTGAGTATTTAGATACTTTGAGAGTTGTTATTCAGTGCAAGTTTCCTTCGGCTTTGCATTCCAGTCAGAAATACTGCACTTTTGAGGTAAGGGATAGTAAGGGATTTTAAGGGTTGTTATATTTTCCAGTTTCGTAATTTTTCTGACCTTCAAAAATTTTAAAAAAATTTGAAATGATATTTTGATGAGTTTTCTTGATTGTGTCCAAAAATAGTGATTTTTGGATGTATAGATTGAGAGTTATGAATTTTATGAGAAAAGACTATTTTAAAAGTAACCGCATATAATTCCTTGTGGTTAACTCCAAAATTGATGAAATTTTTATTGAAAGTATATCTATATAATATCAGTGTACTCTGTGAATTTCAGAATTTTTGGATAAAAGTACAATTTATGATAAATGTCTAAATATTCGGCAGTTTTGGCCATAAGAAAAATAGTAAATAGTTTTAAAAATTCTGAGAAAAATATATGTTCACTATGGGACTATATTATGCTAAATCCCAGAAAAGAAATATTTTTGGAACTGATTTGGTATTTTTCATGAAAATGGTCTAGTTATGAGTAAATGAATTAAATATGTTATGTGAAGTAAGAAATTTAGAAAATATAATTTTATGGCTTGAGAATCATATATGAGTTATATGCAGATTTTTGATGAGGGTTTTGGTTATTGGTGATGAAATCTTAAGAGTTGGCATTTTATGATGATTAAATGCATTAATTAATAAAGTGTAAACAATTTAAATAAATTATTTATAAGGTTAGGAAATATTATTCTTTCAATATCATTATGTCGAAATATTGATATAAATTTTATTGTGGAATTTCTACCTTTTTCATGTCGGAGTTACTATTCATGAGTTACTATTCACTAGTTACTATTCATGAGTTACTATTCACGAGTTATGTGACGCCGCCCAAAAATAGGTATACATCACCCATCTTGGGTCGTCAGATACATAGTACAAAATACATATATAACTTACTAATACAACTGTCGTGTACAATACGACAAAACATAAACTGTGAGTTTGAATACAAATATTATCTTCTAGAGAGTATTCATACTCAAAAGGAGTCCTCATTACATTTATTAACACAATGTTACATAGAATAGTGAGGACTACTAACTAATACTATCATTCGGACCATCACTCCGTTCCCCGACTTGCCCCGGCTACGTTCTCATTTCCTGAAGAGAACAGTGAAAGAAAGGGTGAGCTCAACTAGCCCAGTAAAAAATATTATGGCTAAGATAATGCAGAATAAATTATCATTAGTCTTCAACAATGTTAAACTGATAAAATATAATAGACATCAAGTTTAACTGCAGCGGAACAAGCAATCCATTAAAAGAGTCAAGTAGAAAATAAACTCTACTATCTTTTATGATTTAAAAGGTTTTTCAACACTGTGATCGCTGGAACTCAGCTTAATAAAATAATCCACATCATCGAATCACCCCTGCACTACGGCCAAGGATATTCGTGTCTTCATTAATGGTCATGATCATGCCAACAACTCTCCATCAATGCACTACGGGCCAATGAGGACTTTTACCACATCATTTGTAACATTACGGTCATGATTATACCGAATAATCCCTGGTCATAATCATACCAAGTCCATCTATGCACTACAGGCCACAGATGACTTTTAACATTTTATGAACATGAGGATGATGACAATGATATAAGAATTCAATAAAACAAGTTCAAGAATTAGTTTATCCAGGAATTAATAACGTCCAAATTGTCAACATGATACTGCTTTGTGGAGTAAACTTCAAGACTGATCAGGAGAATATTTTCATGAATAGATACTAGATGAAGCGCAAATATCAAGGATATTCCACTAATTTCATGGAGTATAGAAGTCAAAGTTTTAATTAACTGAGTATAATAAAGAATGGAATAACAAAAGAAATCACCATGCATGCGATAGACTGCACAGACAGGTTATTCTTAACAGAATAATAATAATGGAACCAGGTCCGGCGTAAACGCACAGACAGGATATTCCGACAGAATAATAAATAATGGAACCAGGTCCGTGTAAAACACACAGACAGGTATTCCGACAGAATAATAATAAGACGGAACCAGGTCCGGCGTAAAGCACAGACAGGATGTTCCAACTAAAAATAAGACAGAATAATAAAGACGGAACCAGGTCCATATTTATGCACAGACAGGATGTTCCAACGGAATAACAAAGACAGAATAATAAGAAGAATGTCACCAAGTATAGGGTATTCCGCATATACAGGTTATTCCAACAGAATAATAAAGAAATGGAATAACAGAAGTTCTCTTCTTGAATACAAAAGAATAATATCCCTTACCTTAAAAGAACTGGATATTGGAAAAGTGAAGTAGCAGAATACTTTTATTCTCTCTCTCTCTTATTCTCTCTATACTTTCTCTCTCTATAGCTTGAATGAATTCGTGAAAAATAATGAAGCCCTAGGCCTCTATTTATAGAAAAACTGAGGGTGGCTCTTGGTCTTAACGAAGGGTCAAATGACTCTTGGTCTTAACGAAGGGTCAAATGACTCTTGGTAATATTGAAGGGACAACTACTATTGACGAAAGTAATTACTATTGACCAAGGTAAATACTATTGACGAAGGTAATTACTATTGACCAAGGTAAATACTATTAACGACGGTAATTACTATTGACGAAGAGACTCTTAGATGATGACATATGGGCCCCCCATAAAAAAATAACCAAACTTACCACAACGTCTCAATTATTGATTTAATAATATAACATATTATACAGATGATACTATGACAATAATTTAAGAGATATGATGCAGCAATTACTGTAGCAATAATTGAGTATAGTTGAGTGACTTCTTACATAAGCATCAATAATCAATACCGTGTACTACTATGCAACCACGCGTATTACTGTACTTTTACTACCGGGTAGTTCAACAGTTTTAACGGTTTTAACGGTAACACCTCAGCCGTTATTTTATAGAAAGATAATTTTTGTCATTTTTTAACTACGACAATACTTCTGTTGTGGGGTCCACCAATGATTGTGCCGTCGTACAAATATTCCCCGACAAACAGAATATTCCCCGACCAAACTAATATTTTATAACAATTTGCTTACTTTACAAAATTTATAAATATTACCCACAACTATAACATTATATCAAATTAACTCTATAATATTCAAAAATGATATTTATAGAAATTTCATCTTTATTTATAAAAGTTGGGGTCTTACAAGTTACTATTTACAGAAAAATTGATTTCTTTTTCTGACCAAATTATCGTTGATTTATGATTGTTGCTCTTGAAAATAAATGCAGTTGTTGATAATATTGTTTTTATTATCATATATAATATTTTTATAACCCTGATGTTAAAATTCTCTTTCACTTGAGTGTGAAGATGGGTAAATTATTGGTATAATCGTGACTGAGGAATATCTTTGGCCTGTAGTGCAAAGATGAATTGTTAACTGGTATGATCATGACCATTAAATTTATAATTGAATATCTTTAGCTTAAATGTAAAGATGAATTGAATAATATGGTTATAATTATTGTTTATATAAATTCTGAAATGATTATATATTTCTTTGAGATATTAATATCTTTGACCTGTAGTGCAAAGATGAACTGTTGTTGAATATCTTTGGCCTGTAGTGCAAAGATGGTCTGTTGATGAATATCTTTGGCCTGTAGTGCAAAGATGAACTGTTGTTGAATATCTTTGATCGTAGTGCAAAGATGGATTTATTAGTATGATTATGAACAGGAACTATGATTTGGTATAACCATGATCTTTGATGTTTCAGGTAAAGACAGGTGATGAAAATATTCTTCGTCCTAGGTGCGAAGAAAAATTTAGAATCACAATTATAATTATGAGTTATTCATATGATTGTGGAAAGGAACTGTTGAGTGATGTTACAGGGATAAAACATTGTTGATGGATTTTTAACATGGAGAAGATAATAGACTTTATAGTCTATTTGACTCTTCTAATGGATTGCTCGTTCCGCTGCAACTATGGTTGAAAATTTTTATCATCTACCATATGTTCTAAATCTCTGATTTATTACTGATGAAGACTATTGATAATTTATTTATCTTTAGTCATGATATTCTTTACTGGGCTAGTTGTGCTCACCCAAAGATATTCTTCAACAGTTCATATTTACATTACAGGCCAAATATATTCATCAACAGTTCATATTTGCACTATAGACCAAATATATTCATCAACAGTTCATGTTTACACTGCAGGCCAAATATATTCATCAACAGTTCATATTTGCACTACAGGCCAAATATATTAATATCTCAAAGAAATATATAATCATTTCAGAATTTATATAAACAATAATTATTACCATGTTGATCATTTCACCTTTGCACTTAAGCTAAAGATATTCAATTATAAATTTAATGGTCATGATCATACCAGTCAACAATTCAACTTTGCACTACTGGCCAAAGGGAACCCATGGTCATGATCATACCAAAAATCTACCCATCTTTACACTCAAGTCAAAGAGAAATATCAGCATTAGGGTTATAAAAAATGTTATATATGATAATAATATGATCAACTTATAGTTTTAATCTCAAAAGTAATATTCATAAATCAACTATAATTTGGTCATAAAAAGAAACCAATTTTATCGTGAATAGTAACTCATGAATAGTAACTTATGAATAGTAACCCCGACACAAAAAGGTAAAAATTTCACAATAAAATATATACAAATATTTCGGTATAATGATATTGAAAGAATAATATTTCTTAAGCTTATAAATAATTTATTTTAATTGTTTACACTTTACTAAATAATGCATTTAATCATTCTAAAATGCCAAACTCATAAGATTTTATCACCAATAACCAAAACCCTCATCAAAAATCTGCATATACCTCATATAGGATTCTCAAGTCATAAAATTCTATTTTCTAATTTTCTTACTTCACAAAATATATTTAATTCATTTACTCATAACTAGACTATTTTCATGAAAAATATCAAATCAGTTCCAAAAATATTTCTTTTCTGGAATTTAGCATAATATAGTCCCATAGTGAACATATATTTTTCTCAGAATTTTTAAAATTCATTTACTATTTTTCATATGGCCAAAACAGCCGAATATTTAGATATTTATCAAAAATTATATTTTTGTCCAAAAATTCTGAAATTTACAGAGTATACTTCTATCATATACATGTACTCCCAATAAAAATTTTATCAATTTTGGGGTTAACCACAAGGAATTATAAGCGGTTACTTTTAAAAAAATAGTTTTTTCTCATAAAATTCATAACTCTCAATCTATACATCCAAAAATCACCATTTTTGGACACAATCAAGAAAACTCATCAAAATATCATTTCAAATTTTTTCTAGAATTTTTTGAAGGTCAGAAAAATTACGAAACTGAAAAACATAACAACCCTTAAAATCCCTTACTATCCCTTACCTCAAAAGTGCAGTATTTCTGACTGGAATGCAAAGCCGAAGGAAACTTGCACTGAATAGCACTCTCAAAGTATCTAAATACTCACAAAATATGTTTCATAATATAGAGAGAGAAAGAGAGAAAGCTGATGTTTCTGGTGTGATTTTCAATTCTAACTTAGCTCTCTATTTATAGGAAAATGTTAGCACGTCGAAGCAGACTTAACCTGTAACCTGATGGCTTTACCTGCTACTATTCTCACCCACCACATTTGAATAAAAATTTCAACACATTTCTTCACCAACCAAGAGTGGGGCCCACCAATTCTAAAATTTTCTACCAAAATGATTAACTCCGAAAATTCAACAATTTCTGAACCAGTCATCTCGTAAAATTCATAACAAATCATATGTTCATTTTTAACGGTTCAAAATTTGTGGACATATACTCAACTATATATATATATATATATATATATATATATATATATATATATAACATATCCAAATATTACCACGATCCAACGGTCAGATTAAAAATTATAACCCTCGCAAAATATCTTAAAAAACCTAATTTGATTTTTAATACCTCCGTTCTGACAAAAATACAGATAAAACACCTCAACATTAACTCCTTTATTTTTAACCATAAAAATATATCCCTCATTTATATCCACATAAAATAAATATTTCCTTATCATATGAATCAATAATTAATTATTCACAAATAATATTACAGAATCACATTTATGACAACCAGGCTGTTCCCAGGAAAAAGGGGGCTTTCCAATAAGAATTTTTCTTTACTGGCGCGCAATTAGATGACCAAACCTCTCCTTAGACAGAACTTTCTAGACATTACCAATAATGTTATCTAATAATATTATTTAAATAATATGAATTATTGATCTGATAATGGAAAATATTGTGCAGTGACAATTATTGAAACAACAATAATATCAACGCAGCAATTATTGAATCAATAAAATAAAATATTGAACAGTAATTACTTTGACAATTATTCAGTAGTGCCTTCTTACGTAAGAATCAATAATTTCAAAAATACTGTGCAATACCGTGTGCTACTGTGCAATAACGCGTATTACTGTATTTTAACCACCGGGTATTCCAACAGTGTTAACGGTAACAACTACGCCATTAATTATAAAAACTCAATTTTTGTCGTTATCTTCATCCGACAGTTATTCGTTATGGGGCCCACAAATAACTGCGCCGTCGTACGAATATTCCCCGACAGAAAGAATATTCACGACCAAACGAATATTCCCCGACAACAATGATTATTTTATAACCATTTGTGTATTTTGAAAAAAAATTCATATATCACCCTTAACTTTAATATTTATCAATTTAACCATTTACTGAATAGTAATTATAAGAAAAATTGAATACTTTTATTTCATAAAATTCGGGGTCTTACATGTTGTATTTTGCACGATAATTATTGTAATAAAGTTGTAGTTATTTTCTGTACCATGTATTTGGCGACTCAGAATAGGTTGGATGGAATAGACCTATTTTGGGGTCGTCAAACCTACTTTCTCTCATTGTCCCAAAAAAATTTCATTCTTAGTATTAATAGTTTTCAACTTCCCATAGAGGGATAGTGATAGAATTTTATACATATTTTAATTATTAAATGATAATATTAAATGACTTTTTTAATCTATATGTAAAAACTTTAAACGACACTTATTTAGAAACGGAGGGGTTACTCCCTCCGTCCCTATTTAAATAACCTTTTAGAGATGGGCACAAGAATTAAGATAATGATTGAAAAGTATTAAATATAGTACTCAATTGTCTATAATATCCTTAAATTATTAATTTATCATAACACAAGAGTTTAAAGTACCAAAAAAATAGAGAGTAATGAAAAATAATTTTAAAAAAATAATTCTCTTAAATTTGAATAAATATCAATTAATAAAGGATAAATTAAAAATTTTAAAACGTCATTTAAATAGGAACAGAGAGAGTAAGACTCAAGTCATGAAGTCCTTTTACGCAATAAATAAAGTGCGACAAACAATTTGGTCCAAGTCCCTAGACAAGTTGACTAAAGAGACCTAAAGGAGAAAAATATGATTGCAAATTGATTGTTCTGCTTTTTCCCATAATGAAAAATACGAGTACCAAATTCAACGAGAACGAATATATTATCATAAATTTACATAAATATAAATAATGGACCCACTTTTAGGGCCCACCCTCAACGTCTTGTCGTACAGCTCTTTTAATTTTAGCGACAATATTATCATAGTAAAATTGATATTATCAAACTATTTAGTGTCGTTTGAAGAGTAAAATCGTTAGAATAATTGATATTATTGGATAAATAAATGTTGTTTAAAGTATTAAAAATAGTTAAAATAATTATAAAAGTGTAGTTAAATATATATATTTGTTCTGACATCATAAATTTTATTAAGATTTTATGTATATGGACTATATATATATATATATATATATATATATATATATATATATATATATATATATACAGCTGTGTATTACACATTAGAATTATGACGACGGATTTTTGAGCTATCGCGACGGTTCATCTGTCGCTATAGCCCATAATAGCTATGGCGACGGCGACAGGTACCCGTCGCTATAGCCTAGTTACCATAGTCGATTGTGTAATACAAAACTGTGTACATATATTTTTCAATATATATATATATATATATATATATATATATATATATATATATATAAAGACATTATTTTAGATTACTTCAAATATAACATAATTTGATCGTCAATGGGATAATTTGACCGTACCAATGTAAAAAGTGTATAAAAATATGAGATTATTTAAAATTTTATTTGATTTTAAAGTTATGTAACAGTAACTTTATAACTAACAATAGAAGTTATATATATATATATATATATATATATATATATATATATATATATATATATATATATATATATATATATATTATTTAGTATATACATATTATTGATACTATTTTAAAAATAATATTTCAATTCCTTAAATCTAATTGCATATTTTTATATACTCTTTATATCCGTACGATTTTATTAAGTCGACGATCAAATGATGTTATACTGAAAGTGACCTAAGATAATTCATCTTAGGTCGATCTCGGATGTCTTTTGCTTTTGTGTGTGTGTGTGTGTGTATATATATATATATATACACTGACTCTCCATCGAACTATAGGAAGTGAACAAAAAATGAATTGGCAATAACGACGATTTTATCCGTTGCTATAACTTGTTTATTTTTAATTCACTCCCTATGATTCGCTGAAAAGAATGACCGTGTGTGTGTGTGTATATATATATATATATATATATATATATATATATATATATATATATATCCCCAATATTTTATTCAGTGGAGTGTAGTAAAGAAGAAAATTGCAGATAATTTTAAAGTTGTAGGTCATATCATATCTCTGATTGCAAAAGTTGACATCCTCCAAAGAATTTCTGGTTGAAAAATTAATCAACAACAAAATATTTAATTTCCATTTGCATTCTCACATCACCATCATCTTCTTTCAGCCACAGAAACTTTCATTTCAATCAGTAAGTGTCGTTGTTTGCTGCAGAAAATAAAGGCAGAGGGTCAAATAATGCATGCAGTTTTTGATCAAAATAATAATAATGCAGTTTTGAATAATTCGCAAGGAGCCAAGAAATCTTGGACTAAAATGCATGTAGAATAGTTTTTGATGATGCCCTATATATCCTTTGGACATTTAAATTCTTCACAAATGTTTTGACATAGATGTTAACAAACGGGAAGTAAGAAAGATTTCAAGTTGATCAAAGAGTTTAAGGGTAAAGAGTATGTAATTTTCACAATGTTTTAGGACAAGTCCTTTATAAATTATAGATGTAGTTGGTGGTGTACGCCCATATAGGTGGTGCAAAGTTGTCCCATCACTGTCTAGTGACCGGGGGCGGATTAGGATTCGTTCTCAGCATCTGAAAACAAAAACGAACGTTAAAATTTAGTGAGTTAGAGAGCGAGAGTTTAAATGTATTATACACCCGTGTGTTTAAATTTTTTAGTGTAATTGTAGTTTAAGTTTTTGGCAAAAAGCACTTTTTGGCCATTGTGGTTATAGTGATTTAACTAAATAGTCATTGTGCTTTTAAAATATTCAATTAGCCCACTAAACTTTTTAAAAATATTCAATCAGGCCATTCCGTCCAAATTGACTAACAGACGTGAAAAAATATCCTACGTGGCTTTTTTGAAAAAAAATAAATAATATGTGTATTTGCTGACTGTGCGGCATTTCTTACGTGGCTTTAAAAATAATATGTGTATTTGCTGACTGTGCGGCATTTCTTACGTGGCTTTTTTTAAAAAAAATTAAATATTACGTGGTTTTTTTGAAAAAAAATCTGTTTTTTAAAAAATAAATTTTTTTTTAAAAAATAAAAATTTTTTAAAACAGATTTTTTTTAAAATAGATTTTTTTTAAAAAAAAAATTTGTAAAAAAACAGAACTTTTAAAAAAATCTGTTTTTTAAAACAGATTTTTTATAAAAAAAAAATATATTTTTTTAAAAACAGATTTTTTTAAAAATTCTCTTTTTTTAAAAATCTGTTTTAAAAAAAATATAAAAATACTTTTAAAATAGTTTTGAAAAATACTTTTATACTTATAAAAATACTTATAAAATTTTTGAAAAATACTTATATTTTAAAAAATTCAAAAACAGATTTTAATTTTTTTTTAACATTTTAAAGTTTTAAAAATAACAAAAGCATAATAAAATAAAACAAAACAATAAATTTTTTTTAAAAAACAAAGATTTTTAAAAAAAATAGAATTTTTTTTAAACAGATTTTTTGTAAAACAGATTTTTAAAACAAATTTTTTGTAAAACAGATTTTTAAAATTTTTAAAAATTTTACAAAAAATTTGTTTTTTAAAAAAATTATTTTTTTTAGAAGTCTATTTTTACAAAAATTATGTTTTTTAAAAAAATACAATTTTTTTAGAAGCTTTTTTAAAAAAATGGAACTTTTTTAAAAAAAAATCTACTTTTTAACAAAATCTGGTTTTTTTAAAAATTATATTTTTTTTAAAAAAAATCTTTTTTTTAAAAAGCAGATTTTTTAAAAAGTTCTGCTTTTTTATAAATTTTTTTTAAAAAGCTGTTTTTTAAAAAATTCAAATTTTTAACATATATATTTTTTATAGAATTCTATTTTTTTTAAATATGCTTTTTTTAAAATTTCTGTTTAAAAAAAATTCTATTTTTTTTAAAAATCTTTGTTTTTAAAAAAAAATTTATTGTTTTGTTTTATTTTATTATGCTTTTGTTATTTTTAAAACTTTAAAATGTTAAAAAAAATTAAAATCTGTTTTTGAATTCTTTAAAATATAAGTATTTTTCAAAAATTTTATAAGTATTTTTATAAGTATAAAAGTATTTTTCAAAACTATTTTAAAAGTATTTTTATATTTTTTTAAAAACAGATTTTTTAAAAAAGAGAATTTTTAAAAAAATCCGTTTTTAAAAAAATATATATTTTTTTATAAAAAATCTGTTTTAAAAAACAGATTTTTTTAAAAGTTCTGTTTTTTTACAAATTTTTTTTTTTTAAAAAATCTGTTTTAAAAAATTTTTATTTTTTTAAAAAAATTTATTTTTTTAAAAAAACAGATTTTTTTTCAAAAAAGTCACGTAATATTTAATTTTTTTTAAAAAAAGCCACGTAAGAAATGCCGCACAGTCAGCAAATACACATATTATTTATTTATTTTCAAAAAAGCCACGTAGGATTTTTTTTCACGTCTGTTAGTCAATTTGGACGGAATGGCCTGATTGAATATTTTTAAAAAGTTCAGTGGGCTAATTGAATATTTTAAAAGCACAATGACTATTTCGTTAAATCACTATAACCACAATGGCCAAAAAGTGCTTTTTGCCTTAAGTTTTTTTTGTTTAAGTTTATCAAGTTTTATTTTTGCCCCTATCTATATACCTATAAAAAATTTAAAAAATCCCATCATAGGCTTGCACTGCATGCTATTCCCTCTTAATAGATTCGCCACTGCCCTCGTTACCACTGTGAATTTCGCTTGATTTATGTACAAATATATATAGTTCTTCAATTTGTTTCGTCTTTCTTTTTTTAAAAAAAAATAAATTAGTGGCTTATTTTAATGTAGAAACAAACATTGCAATTGATTTGCAGCATCATGTACTTGGTAACATATTAATTTATATAGCATTATAAATTATTTAGTCACAAAATTTTAATATGAATTAAAAACCAATAGCTTATGAAATAAATGAAGGTAATATGTACACTATAAAAATGAGAACTCAATGGGTTTAAAAATTAATCAAAACAAACATGCATAAATAGTTTAATTACTTAAAAGTTGCAACTTGCATGACATTAATTTCAAATCACTTTATTGCCATAAATCTTTAACAAGAATTTGTTAACCGATTTATGGTTAGTCTTTAATTTCTAGTTGGTTACTTGTAGACGACCACTTTTAATCCACGCAATTTATCACGGGGGAGCCAACTAGGTACAAGTTAATTGCCGAAAAACTAATCAATTTAATGGAACTTTTGCACTACCACAATCTTCTTCTTTTCTTAATCCTGTTAAATAAATTAATAAAAAAGTTTTTTAAAAAAAGGTCAATCACAAAAATAAATAATGAGTAGCACAAATAATCTTCAAAATGATGATTGAAAAAAAAGTCCCAAAAATGTCTAAACTGAATCTATTAAAGTTATAAACTACTCTCTCCATCCCCAAAAAGATGAACAAAATATAATTTGTACATATATTAAGTAAAATAAAAGTAGAGAAAAAAGAATAAAAAAGTTCTAAATTTATCCTTAGTGACTCCAACAGATTATATAAAGTGATGAATACTTTTATTTTTTTATATTAATAGACATCACTAAATAACATATGTACCATTCACTTTATATATTTTATCTCACCTTTTTTGAAACAAATTTTTCTTTTACATTTAGCCATCCTTTATGGAGACGGAGGGAGTAGTGCATTTCATCTAAAACTACTTCAGCTCATTGGAACAATAAAATATATTCTCTTCAATTTTAACTTTTTGAAGTCAACTTAAAATATTTTAATATAAAATATGTGTATGATTATCTCCTACATACTTCTTCACCAGCAGACGTAAAGTAGATTAGCAGATTTGCAGGTCAAATGAAAGCAACAAAACATATTCATTTAAATTTTAAAATTAAGAGTAATATATATAATGTAAGACCCCAACTTTTTATGAATAAATATTTTATTTCTCTAATTATTATTTTGAATAATAAAGTGCTGATTTGATATAATGCTTTAGTTATTGAAATGTACAAATTTTACAAACTAAACAAGTGATCATAAAATATTCGTTTGGTCAGAGAATATTCTTTTTGTCGGGTAATATTTGTTATCTGTAATATATAGTATATATTTATATATATATATATATATATATATAACACATAAAATATTAATAAACAAATCCAAGTCCTTTGAATTCACAAAGTCTCCTTAAAATAAATTTATTCCCTCACAGGTACTAAGGATTAAATGAATAATTGCTTCCCAAGATAAAACGGATTTTCAGTTCTTAATTAGAAGCACTTCAAAATTAAGAACTCTTCGAACCAAATGATATGTTATGTACTGAACTTATATGAACAAGAATGACGCATGCATGAAAACTTACTGCAAAACTTAGAACGGAAAAATATTGCTACAACGGGAACTGCAGATTGTGGAATGGTACTCTGTTTTTTACAGTAACAGAACGGGACTCTGTTTTCAGAACGGGAATGTCTTGAGAATGACAGAAAACGGGAGGGAAAATAAAAACTATTTAGAATAGAATCCCTCATAGTTTATTTATAGATAATTTTTGACAGTTAAGACAAGATATTACCGTTGGTTGTCAAAACGACGTAGTATTGTGATCATTATTATTAATCAAATTTTGCCTAAAAAATATATATCACAACCCGAACCCGCCCGCCGCGACCCGACCCGACCCGCCCGACCGGACGGCGGCGGCGCGCGCGCGTGGGTTCAAACCAAGCCTTGGCTAGGTCCTCTCCCTTCCACAAAAGTGGGGTGCCCCTTGGGGCCCTTCCCATTGAGCAAACATCCCATATATAAAGACTTCAATTTTCTCTCTAATTCCCTATGTGGGACTATGCAATTTACACCATATCAAGTAGGTGACTTTGAAGTCAATTTTCTCATTCAATTCCTAATGGATTTGAACAAATAAGTATACCACGTTATACTCCTCGCGGAGGAGAACGTATAGGTGCATAGACCCGACATTTTCAGAGTGTCGGTCTCACATTAAATTGAGCCTCAAAATGCTCTAATATTTAATGTTTCAAATACCATTTCCAACAATCCCCTACATGAATGTAAAATTGGCTTTACAATATGTAAAATATGTTATGAATATGCAGACACTAGTTCGAGTACATGAGAAAAGATATTTCATCAGGTTAAGTATCCTAGTGGCTTTGAACTTGCCCTAGTAAAATCTATCAGATTTACTTGGCTAATCAGTAGACTTGATGTCTTTGAACTGTCAGCTTTTCGTGTAAACCAAGACAATAGAATTCACAAAATATCTCTTCAGACATAGTTGGCTCTCACGTTTGTGTTCATTTTGGCCTTGAAACACCTCTTGGTTCCGTGAATATATTAGAGAATTCAGCCTTCAAATTCTCATAGAAGTGGCCCCCTTCTTACTCACGTAGGTGACTTCTATCAAGAGTATCCTGCAATACCCCACTTGAACATATTTCAAGATATAAAAATCATTAAAAGTGTAACTTATCCTGATTCTCACGGCAGATGTGCACTGTCTCATAACATGAATGGTTAGGATTAAATATCTCCTCAGTGCTTTATTGAGTACTACATAGTTTGGTTTGCTCATTGAACCTAGATCTTGGGATCTCCAGTCAGCTAGGTTGGGTTGCCACTATGACGACTCTTATTTAAACAGTAGGCTTTAAACCCATTTCCCTCGATGATTTTTTCACTTGCTCTCTTGTTAAAAACCTTTCGTAAGCGGATCCGCAATATTATCTTTTGACTTTACATAGTCAATTGAGATAATTCCATTTGAGAGCAATTGTCTAACGGTATTATGTCTTCGTCGTATATGACGTGACTTACCGTTATATAAATGACTCTGTGCTCTTCCAATCGCTGATTGGCTATCACAGTGTATACATATAGCTGGCACAGGTCTTGACCAATTTGGAATATCCTCTAAAAAATTACGAAGCCACTCTGCTTCTTCTCCAGCTTTGTCTAAAGCAATGAATTCTGATTCCATTGTAGACCTTGCAATACAAGTTTATTTTGAGGATTTCCAAGATACCGCTGCACCTCCAAGGGTAAAGACATATCCACTTGTGGATTTTGAGTCTTTATTGTCAGATATCCAATTTGCATCACTATATCCTTCCAATACTGCTGGATATCTTGTATAATGCAGTCCATATTTTTGAGTATGTTTTAAATATCCTAAAACTCTCAAAATTGCTTTCCAGTGATCTTTACCTAGATTACTCGTATACCTACTTAGCTTACTTACCGAATAAGCTATATCTGGTCTAGTACAGTTCATGACATATATTAAACTGCCTATTATACGAGAATATTCTAGTTGAGATATGCTATCACCTTCATTTTTAGCTAAATGAAGATTTATATCAACTGGGGTTTTATTCTGAATTATATTATACTTGTTAAAATTTTCAAGTATTTTCTCAATGTAATGAGATTGAGATAATATAATTCCATCAGAGGTTCTAAAAATCTTGATTCCTAATATTATATCAGCAATCCCCAAGTCTTTCATGTCAAACCAATTTGACAACATACGTTTGGTAGAGTTGATAACTTCATTGTTGCTACCCATGATTAACATATCATCCACATAAAGACAAACAATGACAAATTTCTTTTGAGTGCTTTTGACATAAACATATTTGTCACACTCATTAATTTTAAATCCATTTGATAACATAACATTATCAAATTTCTCATGCCATTGTTTTGGTGTTTGCTTTAATCCATACAAGGATTTAACAAGTTTGCATACTTTCCTCTCTTGTCCAGGAGCTATGAAACGTTTAGGTTGTTCCATATATATTTTTTCATCTAATTCACCATTTAAGAATGCATTCTTTACATCCATTTGATGTATTTCAAGTCTATTTAAAGATGCTATTGCTATTAGCATTCGAATAGATGTAATTCTTGTACCAGGTGAATAAGTGTCGAAATAATCCAATCCCTCATTTTGTCTATAGCCTTTAACAACAAGCCTTGCTTTGTATTTATCAATTGAGCCATCAGTTTTCATCTTCTTTTTGAAGATCCATTTATACCCTAAGGGTTTTGAACCAGGTGGATGGTCCACCAATTCCCATGTATAATTTTGCATAATAGACTTAATTTTACTATTAATTGCTTCTTTCCAGTGAGAAGCATCTGGAGAGGATATTGCTTCCTTCACTACAAGAAAATGGCATAACAGCGACCAATAGACATCTTGTATGATAGTGGCAAAACACCCTTCCAACGTTGGGTTTCCCTCACCCTATTTTCTTCACCAAATATACTTACTAAATGATAACCACCGTTCTATTCCCTTGTTACCCCCGCTCGACCTAGCTACACTCTTATTACTAGAAAGGAATTTTGAAACAGAAGGGTGAGCACAACTAGCTCAGTAAAGAATATCATGACTAAAGATAATTAAATTATCAATAGCCTTCAACAGAATTAAATCAGAGATTTAGAACATATGGTAGATGATAAAATTTTTCAACCATAGTTGCAGCAGAACGAGCAATCCATTAGAAGAGTCAAATAGACTACAAAGTCTATTATCTTCTCCATGTTAAAAGTCCACCAATAATATTTTATTCCTGTACCATCAATCAACAATTCTTGTCCACAATCACATGTATAACTCATAATCATATTTGTAGTTCTAAATTCCTCTTCTCATCCAGAACAAGATAATTTTCATCACTTGTCTTTACCTGAAACATCAAAGATCATGGTTATACCAAATCACAGTTCCTGTTCATAATCATACTAATAATTTCATCTTTGCATTACGGGTCAAAGATATTCATCAACAACTCATCTTTGCACTACAGGCCAAAGATATTCCTCAACAGCTCATATTTGCACTACAAGCCAAATATATTATTATCTCAAAGAAATATATAATCATTTCAGAATTTATATAACCAATAATTATAACCAAGTTGATTATTTCACCTTTGCACTTAAGCTAAAGATATTCAATTATAAATTTAATGGTCATGATCATACCAGTCAACAATTCAACTTTGCACTACTGGCCAAAGAGAACCCATAATCATGATCGTATCAAAAATCTACCCATCTTTACACTCAAGTCAAAGAGAAATATCATCATTAGGGTTATAAAAATGTTATATATGATAATAAAAAAATTAATATGATCAACATATAGTTTTAATCTCAAGAAAAATATTCATAAATCAACTATAATTTGGTTAGAAAAAGAAACCAATTTTGTTATGAATAGTAACCCATGAATAGTAACTCGTGAATAGTAACTCGTGAATAGTAACTCGTGAATACTAACTCGTGAATAGTAACTCATGAATAGTAACTCGTGAATAGTAACTCATGAATAGTAACTCCTGAATAGTAACTCATGAATAGTAACTTGTGAATAGTAACCCCGACATGAAAAGATAAGAATTTTACAAAAAAAATCCTACCAATATTCCGGTATAATGATATTGAAAGAAATAATATCATTGATAAAAAAATAACATCCCTTACGACAATATCCCTTACTATCCCTTACCTCAAAAGAGCAGTACTCCTGACTGGAATAACTCTAAACGAACTTGCACCGTATATTAACACTCAAGATATCAAAATACTCACAAGAATACACTCGATAATATAGAGAGAGAAATAGAGAGAAAATTTCAGTTTCTGGTGTGATTTTCAATTCTAACATAAGCACCCTATTTATAGGAAATTGCTTAGAACACCAAAGCAGAAAATTTAATATAATATATATATATATATATATATATATATATATATATATATATATATATATAAATTTTCAAGCCCACCTTTGAAGATCTGAATTCAGCACATTTTAACAGCCAGTGGGCCCCACCATCTCACAAAAAAATGTTTTTCTCAAAATAATTAACTTAAACTCCCAAAAATCAATTATTTCGGAACTTCAGAACTTCAATAATTCATAATAAATAGCCCTTTGATCAGAAAATTTGAATCACGCGATTTTTTATAGGAAATTCAATTCTCTACAACTTTCCAGAAGAAAGTTTTTTCAAATTCCAAACAAAAATTGACCGAAATTTACAAACGGGCGATTTTACAGTCAATAATAAATTTTCGGTCAAGAATTGTGTCCACCAACACACAAAACATGTGTTAATCATTTAATGCCACAAAAAATATTCTTCCTCCTCATATACTCATATATTCCACATTCATTGTAAAAATATTACCATCAATATATTATTAAAATAATATATTTAAATGAATTATTTTATCAGAAAAAGATAAAATATTAATTTTTAACAATTGTCTTATTAAAAATTATCTCCATCTATATCCACATAAAATTAATATTTTCCTCATCATATAAATCAATAATCAATTATACACAAATAATATTACATAATCACAGTACTGGCAACTAGACCGTTCCCAGGAAAGAGGGGGCTTTTCAATAAGGATCTCTTCCTTACTGGCGAGCAATTAGATGACCAAACCTCTTCTTAGACAGAACTTTTTAGACATTGCCAATAATGTTATCTAATAATATTATTCAGATAATATGAATTATTGCTCCGATAATAGAAAATACTGTGTAGTGACAATTATTAAAACAACAGTAATATAAAATATCAACGCAGCAATTATTGAATCAATAAAATAAAATACTGAACAGTAATTACTGTAACAATTATTGAGTAATGCCTTCTTACGTAAAAATTAATAATTGGTGCAATACCGTGTGCTACTGTGCAACAACGCGTATTACTGTGTTTTAACCACCATGTATTCCAACAGTGTTAACGGTAACAACTACGTCGTTATTTATAAACAACTTACTCTTGTCGTTTTCTTCATCCAATCTCTTTCCTTTATGGGGCCCACAAAAGGCTGCGCCGTCGTATGAATATTCCTCGACAGTAAGAATATTCCACGATCAAAAGAATATTCCCCGACAACAATGAATATTTTATAACCACTTGTGTATTTCGAAAAAAAAATTCATATATCACCCTTAACTTTAACATTTATCAATTTAACCATTTACTAAATAGTAATTATAAGAAAAATTGAATACTTTTATTTCATAAAATTCGGGGTCTTACAATCTCCCCTCCTTATGAAATTTCGTCCTCGAAATTTACGTACCTGGTATTTCAAAGAGTTGAGAATACCTTGCTTTCATTTCAAATTCCATCTTTCCTATCATCATAATTTCTTCATTGCCCATCTCCTGTATTTCAGATATCATTCTAGAATACAGCTTCAAAACAAAGGTTAATTGAACAAATTAACATATCACATAATATCCCGATATTATGACTGACCAACAAATAAGCTTAGGTAGGACACACTAGCTAAGGATTTACTCGTCTCTCTCCTCCTAGTCCTATTCCCCGATCTCCGCCAGAGATCATATCCCTAAGCTCTGATACCAAATGTAACAACCCCAAAATAGGTCCATTCTATCCAACCCATTTTGAGTCGCCAAATACATGGTACAGATAACAACTACAACTTTATTACAATAATTGTCGTGTAAAATACAACAACATATATGCTATGAGTTTGAGTACAAATATATACCAACTGTGACTCATGTCCCAACCTTGGATAGCACGTCACAATGACACATTATATAAAGGTATAGTCAAAAACTGTTTTAGAAATTAGAATCTTTGGGAAGTGCTCAAGAAAACCCTCGTACATGGGAGGCTATGCTTCTAGGTTATGATAGATATAATATGGCCACAGAATTATTCTTGGTTGACCCAATAGACCCCAAAGAAAAACAAGAAGGTTACTATCATATTCTTCCCAATGGTGAGTCTTCTCTTGACTTATCATTATCTCCACTGTCTCTAATTGAGAATTATACTTCAAACAAATACCAATATTATATAGGTAGTGCTCGTAAATATACTCAGCAAGTGGATGAGCACATCTCTGACTTATGATGACACGAGATTGTATATCATTAGACATCTTGTATGATAGTGGAAAAATACCCTTCCAACGTTGGGTTCGCCTCACCCTAGATGATTCATGTGACGCCCCCAAAATTTGGTATACATCACCCATCTTGGGTCGCCAGATACATGGTACAGAAATCAAATACAACTGTCGTGTACAATACGACAAAACATAAACTGTGAGTTTGAATACAAATATTATCTTCTAGAGAGTATTCATACTCAAAAGGAGTCCTCATTACATTTATTAACACACCATTACATAGAATAGTGAGGACTACTAACTAATACTATCATTCGGACCATCATTCCGTTTCCCGACTTGCCCCAGCTACGTTCTCATTTCCTGAAGAGAACAGTGAAAGAAAGGGTGAGCTCAACTAGCCCAGTAAGAAATATTATGACTAAGATAATGCAAAATAAATTATCATTAGCCTTCAACAATGTTAAACTGATAAAATATAATAGACATCAAGTTTAACTGCAGCGGAACATGCAATCCATTAGAAGAGTCAAGTAGCAAATAAAATCTACTATCTTCTATGATTTAAAAAGTTTTTCAACACTGTTATCGCTGAGACTCAGCTTAATAATAATCCACATCATCGAATCACCCCTGCACTACGGCCAAGGATATTCTTTAGTATCACGACCACAATTATCCATGCACTACAGCCAAGAATAATTGTGTATTCATTAATGGTCATGATCTTGCCAACAACTGTCCATCAATGCACTACGGGCCAATGAGGACTTTTACCACATCATTTGTAACATTACGGTCATGATTATACCGAATAATCCCTGGTCATAATCATACCAAGTCCATCTATGCACTACAGGCCACATATGACTTTCAACATTTTATAAACATGAGGATGATGACAATGATATAAGAATTCAATAAAACAAGTTCAAGAATTAATTTATCCAGGAATTAATAACGTCTAAATTGTCAACATGATACTGCATTGTAGAGTAAAATTCAAGAATGCTTAGAAGAATATTTTCATGAAAAGATACTGGATGAAACGCAATTATCAAGGATATTCCACAAATTTCATGAAGTATAGAAGTCAAAACTTAACCAACTGAGTACAATAAAGAATGGAATAACAAAAGAAATCACCATGCATGCGATAGACCGCACAGACAGGTTATTCCAACAGAATAATAAATAATGGAACCAGGTCCGGCGTAAACGCACAGACAGGATATTCCGACAGAATAATAAATAATGGAACCAGGTCCGGCGTAAACGCACAGACAGGATGTTCCAACAGAATAATAATAAAAACGGAACCAGGTCCGGTGTAAAACACACAGACAGGATGTTCTAACAGAATAATAGAAGAATGTCACCAAGTATAGGGTAGACCGCATATACTGGTTATTCCAACAGAATAATAAAGAATGGAATAACAGAAGTTCTCTTCATGAATATAAAAGAAATAATATTTCCTACATTAAAAGAACTGGATATTGGAAAAGTGAAGTAGCAGAATACTTTTATTCTCTCTCTCTTATTCTCTCTATACTTTCTCTCTCGATAGCTTGAATGAATTCGTGAAAAATAATGAAGCCCTAGGCCTCTATTTATAGAAAACTGAGGGTGGCTCTTGGTCTTAACGAATGGTCAAATGACTCTTGGTCTTAACGAAGGGTCAAATGACTCTTGGTAATATTGAAGGGACAACTACTATTGACGAAAGTAATTACTATTGACCAAGGTAAATACTATTGACGAAGGTAATTACTATTGACCAAGGTAAATACTATTGACCAAGGTAAATACTATTGACGAATGTAATTACTATTGACCAAGGTAAATACTATTGACGAAGGTAATTACTATTGACCAAGGTAAATACTATTGACCAAGGTAAATACTATTGACGACGGTAATTACTATTGACGACGGTAATTACTATTGACGAAGAGACTCTTAGATGATGACATATGACCCCCCATAAAAATAACCAAACTTACCACAACGTCTCAATTATTGATTTAATAATATAACATATTATACAGATGATACTATGACAATAATTTAAGAGATATGATGCAGCAATTACTGTAGCAATAATTGAGTATAGCTGAGTGACTTCTCACGTAAGCATCAATAATCGATACCGTGTGCTACTATGCAACCACGAGTATTACTGTACTTTTACTACCGGGTAGTTCAACAGTTTTAACGGTTTTAACGGTAACACCTCAGCCGTTATTTTTATAGAAAGATAATTTTGTCGTTTTCTAACTACGACTATACTTTTGTTGTGGGGTCCACCAATGATTGTGCCGTCGTACGAATATTCTCCGACAAAAAGAATATTCCCCGACCAAACGAATATTTTAAAACAACTTGCTTACTTTACAAAATTTATAAATAATACCCACAACTATAATATTATATCAAATCCACACCATAATTATTTCGAGAAAATTAAATATTTATTCATAAAATCTGGGGTCTCACAATTAACCAAATATAACTACTAAATGATGACCACCGTTCTATTCTCCTGTTACCCCCGCTCGACCCAGCTACACTCTTATTACCTGAAAGGAATTGTGAAACAGAAGGGTGAGCACAACTAGCTCAGTAAAGAATATCATGACTAAAGATAATTAAATTATCAATAGCCTTCAACAGAATTAAATCAGAGATTTAGAACATATGGTAGATGATAAAATTTTTCAACCATAGTTGCAGCGGAACGAGCAATCCATTAGAAGAGTCAAATAGACTACAAAGTCTATTATCTTCTCCATGTTAAAAGTCCACCAACAATATTTTGTCCCTATAACATCAATCAACAATTCTTGTCCACAATCACATGTATAACTCATAATCATATTTGTAGTTCTAAATTCCTCTTCTCATTCAGAACAAGATAATTTTCATCACTTGTCTTTACCTGAAATATCAAAGATCATGGTTATACCAAATCACAGTTCCTGTTCATAATCATACTAATAATTTCATCTTTGCATTACGGGCCAAAGATATTCATCAACAACTCATCTTTGCACTACAGGCCAAAGATATTTCTCAACAGCTCATATTTGCACTACAAGCCAAATATATTATTATCTCAAAGAAATATATAATCATTTCAGAATTTATATAACCAATAATTATAACCACGTTGATTATTTCACCTTTGCACTTAAGCTAAAGATATTCAATTATAAATTCAATGGTCATGATTATACCAGTCAACAATTCAACTTTGCACTACTGGCCAAAGAGAACCCATAATCATGATCCTACCAAAAATTTACCCATCTTTACACTCAAGTCAAAGAGAAATATCATCATTAGGGTTATAAAAATGTTATATATGATAATAAAAAAATTAATATGATCAACATATAGTTTTAATCTCAAGAATAATATTCATAAATCAACTATAATTTGGTTAGAAAAAAAAATTAATTTTGTTATGAATAGTAACTCGTGAATAGTAACCCATAAATAGTAACTCGTGAATAGTAACTCATGAATAGTAACTCGTGAATAGTAACTCGTGAATAGTAACTCATGAATAATAATTTGTGAATAGTAACTCATGAATAGTAACTCGTGAATAGTAACTCATGAATACTAGCTCATGAATAGTAACTCGTGAATAGTAACCCCGACATGAAAAGATAAGAATTTTACAAAAAAAATCCTACCAATATTCCGGTATAATGATATTGAAAGAAATAATATCATTGATAAAAAAATAACATCCCTTACGACAATATCTCTTACTATCCCTTACCTCAAAAGAGCAGTACTCCTGACTGGAATAACTCTGAACGTACTTGCACCGTATATCAACACTCAAGATATCAAAATACTCACAAGAATACACTCGATAATATAGAGAGAGAAATAGAGAGAAAACTTCAGTTTCTGGTGTGATTTTCAATTCTAACATAAGCACCCTATTTATAGGAAATTGCTTAGAACACCAAAGCAGAAAATTTAATATAATTTTAATATATATATATATATATATATATATATATATATATATATATATATATATATATATAAATTTTCAAGCCCACCTTTGAAGATCTAAATTCAGCACATTTTAACAGCCAGTGGGCCCCACCATCTCACAAAAAAGCATTTTTCTCAAAATAATTAACTTAAACTCCCAAAAATCAATTATTTCGGAACTTCGGAACTTCAATAATTCATAATAAATAGCCATTTGATCAGAAAATTCGAATCACGCGTGTTTTTATAGGAAATTCAATTCTCTACAACTTTTCAGAAGAAAATTTTTCAAATTCCAAACAAAAATTGACCGAAATTTACAAACGGGCGATTTTACAGTCAATAATAAATTTTCGGTCAAGAATTGTGTCCACCAACACACAAAACATGTGTTAATCATTTAATGCCACAAAAATACTCTTCCTCCTCATATACTCATATATCCCACATTCATTGTAAAAATATCACCATCAATATATTATTAAAATAATATATTTAAATGAATTATTTTATCAGAAAAAGATAAAATATTAATTTTTAACAATTGTCACATTAACAATTTTCTCCATCTATATCCACATAAAATCAATATTTTCCTCATCATATAAATCAATAATTAATTATACACAAATAATATTACAGAATCGCAGTACTGGTAACCAGGCCGTTCCCAGGAAAGAGGGGGCTTTCCAATAAGGATCTCTTCCTTACTGGCGCGCAATTAGATGACCAAACCTCTCCTTAGACCGAACTTTCTAGACATTGCCAATAATGTTATCTAATAATATTATTCAGATAATATGAATTATTGCTCCGATAATAGAAAATACTGTGTAGTGACAATTATTAAAACAACAGTAATATAAAATATCAACGCAGCAATTATTGAATCAATAAAATAAAATACTGAACAGTAATTACTGTAACAATTATTGAGTAATGCCTTCTTACGTAAAAATCAATAATTAGTGCAATACCGTGTGTTACTGTGCAACAACGCGTATTACTGTGTTTTAACCACCGGGTATTCTAACAGTGTTAACGGTAACAACTACGCCGTTATTTATAAACAACTTACTCTTGTCGTTTTTTTCATCCAATCGCTTTCCGTTATGGGGCCCACAAAAGGCTGCGCCGTCGTATGAATATTCCCCGACAGTAAGAATATTCCACGATCAAACGAATATTCCCCGACAACAATGAATATTTTATAACCACTTGTGTATTTCGAAAAAAATTTATATATCACCCTTAACTTTAACATTTATCAATTTAACCATTTACTAAATAGTAATTATAAGAAAAATTGAATACTTTTATTTCATAAAATTCGGGGTCTTACAGCAGGCTTGGAAAGATTTCAACTTAGCACATCCTGGATTTGCATTGGAACCTAGAAATGTGAGGCTTAGATTGTCCACCGATGGTTTCAATCCGTTTGGCCACTCAGCTGTTCCGTACTCATGTTGGCCTGTGATTGTTACTCCGTACAACTTGCCTCCTTGGATGTGTATGAAACAACCATACTTGTTTCTTTCACTCGTGATTCCTGGTCCTAAGAGTCTTGGAAAGAACTTAGATGTTTACTTGAGACCTCTTATAGACAAGTTGAAGGTATTATGGGAGGATGGAGTACAGACTTGGGATGTTGCAACGAAAACAAATTTCAACCTTAGGGCAGCGGTTATGTGAACTATAAGCGACTTCCCAGCTTATGGTATGTTAGCTGGATGGAGTACACACGGGAAGTTGGCTTGTCCGTATTGTATAGAGCATACAAAGTCGTTTAATCTATCAAAAGGTCGAAAGCCTTGTTGGTTTAACTGTCATCGTCGGTTCTTACCGGTAGATCACCCGTTTCGAAAAAATAGAGAACACTTCAGGAAAGGAAAAGTAGACAATGATATGTCTGCACCGCGATTATCGGGAACGGAGATGCAAGCTCATGTGATGAGATTGCTGGTTATCCCATTTGGTAAGGTTGATGTCACAAACATAATCAATGGGTTTGGCGAATCTCATAACTGGGTTCGAAGAAGCATCTTTTGGGAACTGCCTTATTGGTCTACAAATTTGATTCGTCATAATCTAGATGTGATGCATATTGAGAAGAATGTGTTTGACAATGTGTTTAACACTGTGATGAATGTTACGGGGAAGATAAAAGATAACGATAAGGCACGTTTGGACGTGAAAGATATTTGTAAGCGTCCCGGATTAGAACTTTTCGAATCTCCTAATGGTAAGATTGTCAAACCGCATGCAAGGTACACATTGTCCAAAAAGAAAGTTGAAGATGTTTGCACCTGGGTTAAGTCTCTGAAACTACCAGATGGATATGCGTTAAACATTGCAAGGTGTGTTACGGGTAGGAAATTGCAAGGGATGAAGAGTCATGACTGTCATGTGTTCATGGAGAGGCTCATGCCTATAGCATTTTGGGATCTGCTTGATAAACCAATATGGGATGCTTTGACGGATCTTAGTCATTTCTTCAAAGACTTATGTTCAAAATCATTAAATGAGGACATGTCTGTACTTGAGAAGAACATCATAGAGATCACGTGTAAACTGGAAAAAATATTCTCACCTAGTTTTTTTTGACTCCATGGAGCATTTGCAAATCCATCTTTCCTATGAAGCTCGTGTTGGGGGTCCAGTTTAATATAGACGGATGTACCCTTTCGAAAGGGTGATGGGAAACCTTAAGAGAAAGGTGAAGAATAGAGCTTATGTCGAGGGGTCGATATGCGAGGCATACAGTTTCGATGAGATCTCTACGTTTGTCTCAGACTATTTTCTGGACGAATTCTTGACAAAGGCCAATCGAGTCATGATGATGGGGGAAAATGTTGAACTAAATGGTCGGCTCTCTGTATTTGGTCTATTGGGCTGCGCTTATGGAAAAGGGAAGCGCATATTCCTCTCAGAGCAAGAATTACATGCTGCACATACTTACATTCTTCTCAATTGCGAGAAGATTGACGAATTTGTGAGGTACATATGTAAACTTGATAATTTATCTTTTAAGTTAAAAATTTATTCCAATATGTTAATGTTTATAACATGGTATAGATTGTACGATGACGAGTTAAAAGTGAAGCATCCCGGCATAACTAATAAAGTTATTCAAATCAATCGGGATAAAAACTTTGCACTTTGGCTAAAGGACAAAGTAAGTTCAATTTTTAAGAACGTATATATATATATATATATATATATATATATATATATATACACACACACACACACACACACTCTATGTTAACTATGACTTCATTTAATAAGATGGAGTTTTTGTAGGCTTTGTGTGACGCCCCCAAAATAGGTCCATTCCATCCAACCCATTTTGAGTCGCCAAAAACATGGTACAGATAACAACTACAACTTTATTACAACAATTGTCGTGTAAAATACAACAACACATATGCTGTGAGTTTGGATACAAATATATACCAACTGTGATTCATGTCCCAACCTTGGATAGCACTTCACAATGACACCTTACATAAAGGTATAGTCAAAAACTGTTTTAGAAACTAGAATCTTTGGGAAGTGCTCAAGGAAACCTTTGTACATGGGAGGCCATGCTTCTGGGTTGTGATAGATATCATATGGCCACAAAATTATCCTTTGTTGACCCAATATACCCCAAAGAAAAACGAGAAGATTACTATCATATTCTTCCCAATGGTGAGTCTTCTCTTGACTTATCATTATCTCCACTGTCTCTAATTGAGAATTATACTTCAAACAAACACCAAGATTATATAGGTAGTGCTCGTAAATATACTCAGCAAGTGGATGAGCACAACCCTGTCTTATGATAACACGAGGTTGTATGTCATTAGACATCTGGTATGATAGTGGCAAAACACCCTTCCAACGTTAGGTTCGCTTCACCCTAGATGATTCACCAAATATAACTACTAAATGAACTATTCTATACTGTTTCGGGAGAACCTCCACAGCTAGAGACCACCGTTCTATTTTTCTGTTACCCTCGCTCGACCCAGCTACACTCTTATTACCTGAAAGGAATTGTGAAACAGAAGGGTGAGCACCACTAGCTCAGTAAAGAATATCATGACTAAAGATAAATTATCAATAGTCTTCAACAGTAATAAATCAGAGATTTAGAACATATGGTAGATGATAAAACTTTTCAACCATAGTTGCAGCGGAACGAGCAATCCATTAGAAGAGTCACATAGACCATAAAGTCTATTATCTTCTCCATGTTAAAAGTCCACCAACAATGTTTTATCCCTGTAACATCAATCAACAGTTCCTTTCCACAATCATATAAATAACTCATAATCATAATTGTAGTTCTAAATTTCTCTTCGTATTCAGGACTGATGAGTGAGTTTTATACACATGAATTGGATACATTCGGGCTTAATTTATTGTTGTTCTCAAGTCTTTTAGGATGTTTTTATGTGTTTGTGTCTATTCATGCATGTTTTATATTGTTTTGTAGGAATTGAGGCAAAAGTTACATGGATCGACGTTCGGGGTGGCTAGATGCGCGTTTTCGGCTTGCCATTTACACAGCAGTCACTTCAGAGCCAATTTTACTATAGCTCCTGACCTTATTTCGCAAACTTTCAAGAATGAAAGTTGTAGATCTACTTCTCCTCTTTCCAGAACATCTTGAATCATCAAAATCGGAGTTCGTATGAAGAAGTTATGGCTATTTTCCCAAAGGACGTCCGAGCAGAAAATGTCAGAAAATATTCTAGCGCCGGGGCGCTTGGAGGCAGTGTCTCGGCGCCGTGCCCAGCGCTGGGGCGCTCGGGAAGAAGTTTGGTGCGGCCTGGACGCGTTTTGGGCGAATTTTGACACCTTTTTGACTCCAAATTGGATTGGGTTTGTTCCTAAACTCAAAATTGGACTTGTAACCTATAAATACATGATGTAAGGCATAAAATAAAGAGAGATTACATAGATTAGACTAGATAAAACACTCCATTAGATTAGAATCTAAACCCTAGTTCTTAATTAGCCATTAGAGATTGAAGCAACTTGGAGATCATTGAAGATCAAGAGCAGGAGCAAGAGGGTAGCATCAGATTTGCTGACAACAGATTCTATTCTCTTCTCTTATCATACTTTTATCTTTTAATGTCTATTCAATTGTGGATTCTTAGTTTTAATTCATTAATTATGAACTAACTCTTTTATTGAGATTTCAATTGAACTTTTTATGGCTATGAATTAGTTATTCATTATATTCCAATTATTTATGTTAAAGTGAGTTGTTTATCTTGCTTTGAGCTTATTGATTAATTATCTGATCAATAATTACCTTGTTACTCTAGAAGGAATTGGGAAAGGAATTCTAGGGTTAGAACTGGGCATGATGACATGTGACTTAGTTATTTGCACAGTGAATAATTAGGTTTGTGAATAGAATGGAAATATCTCTTCACCATATGTAACGCATAAGGAATTAGGTTTGTAACGAGTTTAATTCAATTGTTTTGCATAGGAATATAGCAAGATTAATCTGGATTAAATAGAAGGCAATTGATCACTTGGAAAAGGACTTTTGGCATTTGAGAATTCCTGTTAACAATTCAGAAGACATAATAATTGGGATAATTGAATAATTGATTTATAGTTCATAATTGGGGATATTGAAGTCTTAATCTTTATTTATCTGAATTTAGTCATAAAGCAATTTAGTTTAATTAGATAATTTAGTTTTCTTAATTAGAAAAATCACAATTTGTCGTTGTTTAAATAAAATTAGTTTGGTTAAGAATTAGTACTTGGTGATTTTTATTAAATAATTCCTCGTGGGAACGATACTCTACTTTCACTTTATTACTTGTTGACCGTGTATACTTGCACGTATTCATTGATTGCGAAATCGACCAACAAGTTTTTGGCGCCGCTGCCGGGGAATTAGTTTAATAATTATTTACCAATATTAATTTCAATCAAATTAGTCTTAATTTAAACATTTTTTTTTATTCTCTTCCTATATTTCTCTCTTTTCAGGTACCATGGATGAGTTTGAGTATCAATGGCCATACACGTTCTTGGCTCAACCAAGGGAAACAGGGATTGATGGACTTAATACATCTTCTATAGAGGCAACTTCGAAGACGTTGGAGGTTTGCGCAGCCATACGGAGTCGAAGGATGACAGTTACTTGTGATTATTGTGCTGGAAATCATATGAGTCATCAATGCGCCATCAGTTTCGAGTCGGTACAGTACGGTGGTGATTACCCCAATAATTATGTCTATCCCAACAACTATCATCAGGATTGGGGGTATCACCCGAATTTTTCATGGAGTAACAATCAAGCTCAAGCACCTAGACAACAAAACGCATCCGGATTTCAAAATCAGACTCAACAACAACCAGAAAGGAAACCAGGTTGGGAGGAAGCCTTGGAAAAATTCATTAGAGCTTCTGACAAAAGGAACGAGGAACAAGACAAAAAAATGAACCAAATAGAGCTGAATTTGCAAAGCCAAGGGGCGTCGATCAAGAATCTGGAAAATCAATTGGGGCAGATAGCACAGGCGTTGAACAACCGTCCTCAATACACTTGGCTCTATGACATGGATGACGAGACTGATGATGCGCCCGAACCAAATCTGCAATCGGATGTGCCAACCTATATAGATGTTGAAAGAGAGGAAAGACTTGGAGACCAACAAAAGGAGATCGGCAAAGATCTAACTTTGAGTACCAATGAAGATGAACCGATTTCATTAGTGTCCCATGTACCTTCTCCACTAAAGTTCAAGAATCCGAGCAATTTTGCAAAACCATGCCCAATTGGCAGACATGTCGTCGGCAAAGCTCTTTGTGACATAAGAGCTAGTACAGTTGTGGAGTCATGGTGGGATGAAAAGGAGAAGATAGAGGAAGACTCCATTATGTTTATTAAGCTTCAATGCCCCAATCTAATCATAGACATAATGGAGAAAACACCTAGTTGTTGGACGTTCTTAATAGGGAACCTATCTACAAAGAGCATGCTAGGTGACTTCAATTCAAGGGTTTTTGTGAATGGGAACCTCCCAAAAGAGACATTGCTTCTGATGGATGGAGGGTTCCTCAATTTTCGTAGGGGAATTGGATAGAGAATTGAAGAAGTCAGGCTGAGACTATAAAACAAGCGCTTATTGGGAGGCAACCCAAGTTTAATTTTTATTTTTAGTTTTTATTTAGTTTTATATTAGTAGTTTTGAATTTTCATTTATTTAGGATTTAATAAAAGTGCTTATATCATGGTTTTACAGGTTATTCAAGTCAAATTCAAGTGTGCTGCCCAATTTGTTCCATGTACTTAGCCTATTCTCCAAACTTAGCGGACAAGGAGGAAGATTGCTATATTTTCAGGAAAGTCCTCTGCTTTAATTTTTTTCTATTGTAGCCATTGAGGACAATGTCTAGTTTAAGTTTGGGGGCATTTTAGTGTCGTATTGCATATAGTTAGTTATTTACATTGTAGTTCGTTATATTTTCGGGTTATTTACATTTAGTTTTTGCATTCAGTTTTTTGTTAAAAAAACGAAGATAATTTTTATCACCTGTCTTTACCTGAAACATCAAAGATCATGATTATACCAAATCACAGTTCCTGTTCATAATCATACTAATAAATTCATCTTTGCACTACAGGCCAAAGATATTCATCAACAGTTCATCTTTGCACTACAGGCCAAAAGATATTCAACAACAGGTCATCTTTGCACTACAGGCCAAAAGATATTCAACAACAGGTCATCTTTGCACTACAAGCCAAAGACATTCATATATCAAAGAAATACATAATCATTTCAGAATTTATATAAACAATAATTATAACCATGTTGATAAATTCACATTTTCACTTAAGCTAAAGATATTCAATATAAATTCAATGGTCATGATCATACCAGTCACAATTCAACTTTTCACTACTGGCCAAAGAGAACCCTAGTCATGATCATACCAATAATCTACCCATCTTTACACTCCAGTGAAAGAGAATTTCAACATCAGGGTTATAAAATGTTATATATAAAAACAATATAATCAATATATAATTTTAATCTCCAGAGTAATATTCATAAATCAACTATAATTTGGTTAGAAAAAGAAACCAATTATGTCATGAATAGTACCCGTGAATAGTAACTCGTGAATAGTAACTCGTGAATAGTAACTCGTGAATAGTAACTTATGAATAGTAACTCATGAATAGTAACTCGTGAATACTAACTCATGAATAATAACTCGTGAATAGTAACTCGTGAATAGTAACTTATGAATAGTAACTTATGAATAGTAACCCCGACATGAAAAGTTCCAAATTTGATAAAAATTTCCAACCAATATTTCGGCATAATGATATTGAAGAAATAATATCATTTTCGAATAAAATAACATCCCTTACCATCCCTTACAATCCCTTACAATCCCTTACCTCAAAAGAGCAGTACTTCTGACTGGAATAACGCTGAACGAACTTGCACCGTATAGCAACACTCAAGATATCAAAATACTCACAAGAATACACTCGATAATATAGAGAGAGAAATAGAGAGAAAACTTCAGTTTCTGGTGTGATTTTCAATTCTAACCTAAGCACCCTATTTATAGGAAAATGCTTAGAACACCAAAATAGAAAATTGAATATAATATTAATATAATTACAAAATATTCAAGCCCACCTCTAGATACTTGAATTCAGCCATAAACACATGCTAACCTTCTAGAAAAAGTAAGAAAAAACGTTTTTCTTTAAAATAATAATTAAAACTTCCAAAAATCAATTATTTCGGAACTTCAGAACTTTAATAATTCATAATAAATAGCCCTTTTATCAGAAAATTCGAATCTTGCGAGTTTTTATAGGAAATTCAATTATCTACAACTTTGCAGAAGAAAGTTTTTCCAAATTCTAAACAGAAATTGACCAAAATCTACAAACGGATAATTTTACAGTCTATAATAAATTTTCGGTTAGGAATTGTGTCCACCAACACACAAAACATGTGTTAAATATTTAATCCAACAAAAATATTCTTCCTCCTCATATACTCATATATCCCACACTCATTGTAAAAATATCACCGTTAATATATTATTAAAATAATATATTTAAATGAATTATTTTATCAGAAAAAGATAAAATATTAATTTTCAACAATTGTCACATTAAAAAATTTTTCCATCTATATCCACATAAAATTAATATTTTTCTCATCATATAAATCAATAATTAATTATACACAAATAATATTACAGAATCACAGTACTGGCAACCAGGCCGTTCCCAGGAAAGAGGGGGCTTTCCAATAAGGATCTCTTCCTTACTGGCGCGCAATTAGATGACCAAACCTCTCCTTAGACAGAACTTTCTAGACATTGCCAATAATGTTATCTAATAATATTATTCAGATAATATGAATTATTGCTCCGATAATAGAAAATACTGTGTAGTGACAATTATTAAAACAACAGTAATATAAAATATCAACGCAACAATTATTGAATCAATAAATTAAAATACTGAAGAGTAATTACTGTAACAATTATTGAGTAATGCCTTCTTACGTAAAAATAAATAATTAGTGCAATACCGTATGCTACTGTGCAACAACGCGTATTACTGTGTTTTAACCACCGGGTATTCCAACAGTGTTAACGGTAATAACTACGCCGTTATTTATAAACAACTTACACTTGTCATTTTCTTCATCCAATCGCTTTCCGTTATGGGGCCCACAAAAGACTGCGCCGTCGTACGAATATTCTCCGACAGTAAGAATATTCCACGACCAAGCGAATATTCCCCGACAACAATGAATATTTTATAACCACTTGTGTATTTGGAAAAAAAAAATTCGTATATCACCCTTAACTTTAATATTTATCAATTTAACCATTTACTAAATAGTAATTATAAGAAAAACTGAATACTTTTATTTCATAAAATTCGGGGTCTTACACTTTGACTGAGAGATCAACGATTCTGGCTAATGTACAAGTCCTAGCTATGAGACCAGACAGGGACCAAGTCACCCGCAATGGTTACAAAATAAATGGTTGTGAATTTCACACAAAGGCATATGGGCGCGGTAAAAGAACAACAAACTCTGGAGTGTGTGTCCAAGGAGATTGTTACAATGAGCTTGGCTGTGCCTTTTATGGGGAGTTGGAGGAAATCGTAGAGTTGTCGTACAAGGGCACGTGCGGGGGTCATATTCACTTGTTCAAGTGCCATTGGTTTGATTCAGAAAAAGGGATACGTGTTGACAGACATGAAATCGTCGATATTGACCTCCATAGGTCTGCGTACTCCAACGAACCGTTTGTTTTACCAACTCAAACAGTACAAGTATTCTACACTCCTAGTCCTGTTAGGAAAAGGGATAGACCGCCTACAGATTGGCAAGTTGTAATTCATTCTCCCGCGCGTAGTCGTGTCCAAGTAATAGACGGGGATTTCTACCAAGAGAAAATGTTTCAGAGACCTCCTATAATAAATATAGAGGACAACAATGATGTAATCCAGTTAGACATTGGTTTTATTCGTCCTAGTACTTCTCCTTGGGGTGCTCCTGTTCTGTTCGTGAAGAAGAAAGATGGGAGTATGCGACTTTGTATTGATTATCGAGAGTTGAATCATGTCACCATCAAAAATAGGTACCCATTGCCACGTATTGATGACTTGTTTGACCAGTTGCAAGGAGCACAATTCTTTTCAAAGATCGATCTTCGTTCTAGATATCATCAGCTGAAGGTTAGAACTGAGGATATTCCAAAGACTGCCTTCAGAACTCGGTATGGGCATTATGAATTCTTAGTTATGTCTTTTGGATTGACTAATGCTCCTGCTGCCTTCATGGATATGATGAACAGGGTATTCAAGAAATATTTGGATCACTTTATGGTCGTCTTTATCGATGACATCCTTGTTTATTCCAAAACCCGTGAAGATCATGAGCAACACTTGAGGTTGGTACTCCAAAAGCTTCGTGAATACAAACTTTATGCCAAGTTGAAGAAATGCGAGTTCTGGCTGGAAGAGGTAGCATTCCTTGGGCACGTAGTATCAAGTCGTGGAATATCGGTTGACCCGACAAAGATTAAAGCTATTCAAAGTTGGGAGCAACCTAAATCAGTGACCGAAGTACGTAGCTTTCTTGGTTTGGCTGGTTATTATCAGAGATTCGTCGAAGGATTTTCTCGAATCGCTACTCCATTAACTCAGCTGACTCGGAAAGATACAAAGTTCGGTTGGAGCGAAGAATGTGAGCAGAGTTTTCAAGAACTTAAGAGGAGACTCATTTCAGCACCTGTTCTAACAATACCATCTGGCTCGGAGGGATTTGTCATCTACAGTGATGCTTCGAGCAAAGGGTTGGGATGTGTTCTCATGCAACATGGAAAAGTCATAGCCTATGCATCAAGACAACTCAAGGAATATGAGAGGAATTATCCTACTCATGATCTAGAGTTGGCAGCTGTTGTCTTTGCACTTAAAATTTGGAGGCATTACTTGTATGGGGAGAAGGTGGAGATCTTTACGGATCATAAAAGCCTTAAATATTTCTTCACTCAAAAGGAACTCAACATGCGACAACGACGTTGGCTTGAACTGTTGAAAGATTATGATCATACCATTCAATACCATCCTGAAAAAGCGAACGTGGTAGCTGACGCATTGAGTAGAAGATCATATGCAAGTACGAGTGCGATATTGTCAACACAAAGGCCCATTTTGTGTGATTTGCAAAGGATGGAGATAGAGTTAAAGACTCTAGGGACCCATGTGATGATGGCGAATATACGAGTAGAACCAACTTTAATCGATAAAGTTAAAGCTGCTCAAGCTACAGACCTGGAACTGATGCGTATAAGGAAGAAAGTGCAAGAAGGTGCTATGCCGGAAGCAAGAATTGATGAAGAAGGAATACTTTGAGTCAACTCCAGACTTTGTGTTCCTAACAACCCTGATTTAAAGTATGAAATCATGATGGAGGCGCACAACACACCGTTTGCAATCCATCCTTGAAGTACCAAAATGTATCATGATCTTCGTCATATATTTTGGTGGAGCAATATGAAGAGAGAGATAGCGTTGTTTATCTCAAGGTGTCTAACTTGTCAACGAGTCAAAGCAGAGCATCAAGTACCAAAAGGTCCATTGCAACCACTTGAAATTCCAGAATGGAAGTGGGAGCACATTACCATGGATTTCGTTACCGGTCTTCCTAGGGTTTCTCAAGGTATTGATGCAATTTGGGTCATTGTTGATAGATTGACCAAGTCTGCTCATTTCTTACCGATACGAGAAACTTATACACTTGAACGTCTTGCTCGTATGTACATAAACGAGATTGTAAGACTGCATGGTATGCCAGTATCCATAGTTTCTGACCGAGACCCAAGATTCACTTCACGATTTTGGGTTAGTTTAAAAATAGCTATGGGCACGGATTTACGATTTAGTTCAGCATATCATCCTCAGACGGACGAACAATCAGAGAGGACTATTCAAACTCTTGAAGATCTATTAAGACTCTGTGTCTTTGACTTCAAGGGAAGTTGGGACAAGTTCTTACCATTGGTGGAATTTTCCTACAACAACAGTTATCAAGCAAGTATTGGCATGGCTCCATTCGAAGCAATGTATGGAAGAAAATGTCGTTCTCCAGTATGCTGGGATGAGATGGGTGAAGCAACGTTGTTGGGACCGGAGTTGGTACGTATGACTACAGAAAAGATTCAAACGATCCGACAACGTATAAAAACCTCACAAGATCGACAAAAGAGTTATGCTGATCTTCATCGAAAGGACGTGGAATTTGATGTAGGAAATCATGTGTTCTTACGTGTTGCTCCATGGAAAGGAGTTACGAGATTTAGAAAGAGAGGAAAGCTCAATCCTCGATTCATCGGTCCATTTTTAATCCTCGATCGAGTAGGAACTGTGGCTTATAGACTTGCTTTACCGCCAAGTATGTCTCGTGTTCATAACGTTTTTCACATATCCATGTTACGCAAATATGTGGAAGACCCGAACCACATTATTGAGTTAGAACCAGACGAAATAGCGGAGGATTTGACGTATGAAGAAGATCCTGTTCAAATCTTGGATAAGAAGGAACATATTCTACGCTCCAAGGTTATACCTCAAGTCAAAGTTTTGTGGAGAAACCACGATGTTGAGGAAATGACTTGGGAGTTAGAATCTGAAATGAAATCAAGGTATCCTTACCTCTTCGACATACCAGGTACGTACCTTAATTTCGAGGGCGAATTTTCATAAGAAGGGGAGGTTGTAAGACCCTAACTTTTATAAATAAAGATGAATTTTCTATAAATATCATTTTTGAATATTATGGAGTTAATTTGATATAATGTTATAGTTGTGGGTAATATTTATAAATTTTGTAAAGTACGCAAGTTGTTATATAATATTCAATTGGTCGGGGAATATTCGTTTTAACAGGGAATATTCGTACAACGACTCAATCATTGGTGGACCCCACAACGGAATTATTGTCGGATTGAGAAAACGACAAAAATATTTTATTAAAAATAACGGCGGAAGTTTTACCATTGTTACTGTTGAACTACTCGGTAGTAAAAGTACAGTAATACGTGCGGTTGCATAGTAGCACACGATATTGATTATTAATGCTTATGTGAGAAGTCACTCAGTTTGATTCAATTATTGTCAGTTAATAATATGAATTATTTAGCGATAATGACGTTTTGTTTTATTCGTATTATTAACGTAATAAAACAGAAACATCTTTTTATATAAAACAGAATACTTTATTAAAGTTATTCTATAAATAGAATATATTATATTTTATTTAAAAGATTTTTCTTTAAATATGGACCGTCAGATTAAAGTAATCAATCTGGACCGTTCATGGATTAGTTACTATGCATTCTATTTTTCTATAAATAGCAGCTCATTTCTTCATTATTTCTTACGAATTCACTGAACTCTAGAGAGAGAAACTATAGAGAGAAACTATAGAGAGAGAGAAGAAGTGTATTCTGCTACTTAACTACTTCCTTATTTCAGCTCTTCTTTAAAACGGTAAGGGGTGTTATTCTTTCTTATTCATGAAGAGAACTGTTGTTATTCCATTTCTTATTATTCTGTTGGAATAACCTGTATACGCGGTCTACCCTATACTTGGTGACATTCTTCTATTATTCTGTTGAAACATCCTGTCTGTGTGTTTTACACCGGACCTGGTTCCGTTTTTATTATTATTCTATTGGAACATCCTGTCTGTGTGTTTTACACCGGACCTGGTTCCATTATTTATTATTTTGTCGGAATATCCTGTCTGTGCGTTTACGCCGGACCTGGTTCAATTATTTATTATTCTGTCGGAATATCCTGTCTGTGCGTTTACGCCGGACCTGGTTCCATTATTTATTATTCTGTTGGAATAACTTGTTTGTGCGGTCTATCGCATGCATGGTGATTTCTTTTGTTATTCCATTCTTTATTGTACTCAATTGGTTAAGTTTTGACTTCTATACTCCATGAAATTTGTGGAATATCCTTGATAATTGCGTTTCATCCAGTATCTTTTCATGAAAATATTCTTCTAAGCATTCTTGAATTTTACTCCACAAAGCAGTATCATGTTGACAATTTGGACGTTATTAATTCTTGGATAAATTAATTCTTGAACTTGTTATATTGAATTCTTATATCATTGTCATCATCCTCATGTTTATAAAATGTTGAAAGTCATCTGTGGTATGTAGTGCATAGATGGACTTGGTATGATTATGACCAGGGATTATTCGGTATAATCATGACCGTAATGTTACAAATGATGTGGTAAAAGTCATCATTGGCCCGTAGTGCATTGATGGACAGTTGTTGGCATGATCATGACCATTAATGAATACACGAATATCCTTGGCCGTTGTGCAGGGGTGATTCGATGATTTGGATTATTTTATTAAGCTGAGTCACAGCGATAACAGTGTTGAAAAACCTTTTAAATCATAAAAGATAGTATAGTTTATTTTCTACTTGACTCTTTTAATGGATTGCTTGTTCCACTGCAGTTAAACTTGATGTCTATTATATTTTATCAGTTTAACATTGTTGAAGGCTAATGATAATTTATTCTGCATTATCTTAGTCATAATATTTCTTACTGGGCTAGTTGAGCTCACCCTTTCTTTCACTGTTCTCTTCAGGAAATGAGAACGTAGCTGGGGCAAGTCGGGGAACGGAGTGATGGTTTGAATGATATTATTAGTTAGTAGTCCTCACTATTCTATGTAATAGTGTGTTAATAAATGTAATGAGGACTCCTTTTGAGTATGAATACTCTCTAGAAGAAAATATTTGTATTCAAACTCACAGTTTATGTTTTGTCGTATTGTACACGACAGTTGTATTAGTAAGTTGTATTTGTATTCTGTACTATGTATCTGACGACCCAAGATGGGTGATGTATACCTATTTTTGGGGGCGTCACACCCCGGCTAATCCGGATGATCGCATTCTTATACAGATTCGTCCTCCTCCAGAAAGCACGTAAGTTAAACATCATATATATATATAAGGGTTTAATATTTCCATTGTTATAAATATATTTTAATGTAAATTATTGTATATTTTAGTGATTTTCAAGATAGTAAAATTGTGAAGTGCATTTCACAATTATGCTTACAGAACTGGCCTACGCCAGTGATTACATGGGCGAGCACACCTCTCGCCCATAAGGATGCAGTTTGGGTTGAATTTCAGGTATATTTATTTAATCACTCTGATAGATAATATATAGTTAATCAACTAATAGTTTAGTAATGTTGGATTATGGTAATATAACAATTTTAATATTATTGTTGTTTTATTTGCAGAAGCGGTATAGATGGGACGACGCAAATGCATCAGTTATTCAGGCACTCTTCTGGCAGAAGTGCGCCGTCCGAACTAAAGATAATCTGAACAAAGAACGACAGAAAGCCCTGCACAATGCTGAGATTGACAAATCCAGGACAGGGTGAGCAGTATATGCATGAGCATAGCCCCTGGTGGTGCACACATCCCATATGGGTACAGATGCGTGAGCAGTGAAGAGCTGAGAGCTGGGTCATGAGATGTAGGACTGCCGCCTCGAACAGATCCTCAGGTGTATCTGAAGGCGAAAAGGCAAAAGGCACGTACAAGGGCGGCAATGTATCACAGCTACAGCATATTGCTGCTAGGGTACATATGTATAGCAAGCTTATTGGCTTAGTTATTTGTCTTTATATTTACAGTAATGTTTTGTAGCTAAAATATCATATGTTTACATATTAATATGAGAACATGAACTGTAGGAGTCTGAGTCTCAAGGTCAACCTATCAATTGGTTGGATGTGTATGTGGCCACCCGTGATGGTCTGCCTGATGTTGTTCAGATAGCGGTAATAAGTTAACTTTAAACATATTACAGTAATGTTTTTTAGCATTTTTTTTTATTTTTAACTATTTATTTGTTGACCTTCTGACATGACACTTATAAGGGCTTAATGAACGAGCGCTATCCTGAAGGCACCCCGCGTCCGGCGATTGATCAAGAATTATGGGAGAGGGCGTCCGTCGTGAAGAAAAATTATGTTAAAGGCCAAGGACAAAGACGACGCCCGACCATCAGTGGCACAGGCAGCTCTGCTACCCAGTCTACACAGTCATCAGGTCATCCAGCCTATCATACTCCTGCTGACTGTGTGAGAGCGATATGTCAAAATTGTGATCTTCTTCTTATACTGGGTGGGCATCTGCATTCTCTGAATCCTGATGAGTTAGCGAAGGCAGTGGCGGAAGTAGCAGCATCACAACATCAGGGTGGCGGCCAGGTATTTATATGTTTCATTACGTACATTGTCTGTAACACCCCAGTCCCACATCAAAAGATAGGGGAAAAATTTATCTGCATATAAGGAAATAAGTTACTACCAATAGTACCTTCAAGTCATGACCTTTTGGGAGCCTGTGGTGGGCTAAGATGACCCAAGAAGATACTATTGGACCAGTGGTTTGAGGCCTTATTTTGATAGATTTGATTTAATTCGGACTTGAGATTTGACCCGAGATTTATTCCGGACTCGGAATTTGACCCAGGTTGTTACATATGGTATCAGAGCCGACTCTTGAAAGCTCGGGTCGGGTCATCCGATCGGGTTGCCGGAGGTGGGGATACGAAGGCTGGAGGTATTATCCCACAATGGAGAGATGAAGGTCCGGAGGTGGGGACACGAAGTCAGCCGGTATTATCCCATAATGGCTAGAGAGGCAAAGATCTTTGGGCCCGTGTATGTGATCGGTTCTGACGGGGACGTCAGAAATTTAAGTGGGGGAGTTTGTAACACCCCAGTCCCACATCAAAAGATAGGAGAAAAATTTGTCTGCATATAAGGAAATAAGTTACTACCAATAGTACCTTCAAGTCATGACCTTTTGGGAGCCTGTGGTGGGCTAAGATGACCCAAGAAGATACTATTGGACCAGTGGTTTGAGGCCTTATTTTGATGGATTTGATTTAATTCGGACTTGAGATTTGACCCGAGATTTCTTCCGGACTCGGAATTTGACCCGGGTTGTACATTGTCTATTGTTTAGCTTTTCCCAAGTCATAGCAGTATCAACACATGTAACATATATGTTTTATTCTTTTGTTAATTACAGGGTACTAATTTGGATGATCCATAAAGAGCTACACCAGTCATGTTAGATTTGTAAAGCCTCGTTAGACTTGTTTTTTAGATTTTTAAAGCCTTGTAATCTTTTAAACTACTTATCTTTAGACTGTATTGGTTTACGATTCTATTATATGGATGTTTATGATTGTATTGTGTTGTGTTGGTTTAGATTCATTCTTTGGACTGTATGGATGGATGTTTATCATATAGTAGTTATCATGGATGGATGGATGGTTATATATACTACTGTGTGTTGGGATAAAAAGCAGGTACAAAGCATGTTATTTTGAGAAATCAATAAAACAGGAAAAATTTAAAAAAAATAAATAAATAAAGTCAGCGACCGCACGCGGTCGCTGATACAGTATTAGCGACCGAGTAAGGTGCTTAGAAGTCAGCGACTGCACTCGGTCGCTATTACCAGTCGCTAACACGTGTGCCACATCACGTCTGACACATGACTCAGCATGAGTCATAATAGCGACAGCTGAGGTCGCTGATTGCAGTCGCTAACGATGCGGTCGCTGATGTCATTTCAGCGACTAGATTTTTTGCGACTACTATTAGCGACCGCAGACGGTCGCTAATATCTATCTGCGACGATATTCGGTCGCAGATGTGCGATCGCGGATAAGCCTTTTTGTTGTAGTGCTTGTACGTTTGATGATCGTTTTCTAACAAGAATGTTAGAAAATTCGGACCAAAAGACTTTGAAATCCTTGCCCTTTTGCTACGATTAGGTTCATCCTTTACATACTCTTTGTCTATATTTTCTGTATTATTACTAGTAGCATCCAAAGGTCTTTTGTTTGAACTTGAATCTTTATTTTCATTATATGGAAAATTATTCTCAAAGAATGATGCATCTCTTGATTCAATAAATGTATTAACATGAATATCGTTAATTTCAGACTTATGAACAAGAAAGCGATAAGCACTGCTGTTATTTGCATAACCAATGAAAACACAGTCAATTATTTTTGGTCCTATCTTAACCTTTTTAGGTTTAGGAACCATCACTTTTGCTAGACCACTCACACTCTTAAGTATTTATAACTAGGTCTATGACCTTTCCATAATTCATAAGGTGTTTTGTGAGTTTTCTTATGAGGCACTTTATTAAGAATATAATTGGCAGAAAGCAATGCTTCCCCCCACAAATTCTGGGGTGCTCCAGAACTGTTTAACATAGCATTCAACATTTCTTTCAATATTCGATTTTTGCGTTCAGCAATACCGTTAGATTGAGGTGAATAATGAGCGATAGTTTGGTGAATAATACCATGAGTAGAGCAGATTTGTTCAAATGGTGATTCATATTCACCACCTCTATCGCTTCTTCTTGCTTTAATCTTTTTGATAAGTTGATTTTTAACTTTATTTTTATAAAGTTGAAACATTTCTATTGCCTCATCTTTGCTTCTTAGCAAATATACATAACAATATTGTGTGCAATCATCAATAAAGGTGATGAAATATTTTTTTCCACCTCTTGTTTGCACAAACTTTAAGTCACATATGTCAGTGTGAATTAAATTTAGAGGTTCAGTTTTCCTTTCAACAGAATGAAAGGGTAATCTTGTCATTTTTGATTCCACACATTTTCACATTTATATTTCTGATTAATATCAAATTTAGGCAATAATTCTAAATTAATTAATCTACGCAAAGTATTATAATTAACATGTCCTAATCTAACATTTCATATGTTTGAAGACTCTAATAAGTAAGCAGAAGAATTAATTTTATTATTATCATTAGATTTCGGTACAACAGTCATAACATTCATCTTAAAGAGTCCATCATTCATGTAGCCCTTTCCTACAAACATATCATTCTTAGTAAGTACAAACTTATCAGACACAAACACCAACTTGAAGCCATTCTTAAAGTATCTTCCTTTTGTTGTTGTTTGGCCTTTGTTCTACCACATTTGCCTTTACTTTAATGAAGTTTCTTCCACTCTTATTCTCAGATACTCGATTGTCCTCTTCAATCCTAAGTCGCACGATCAATTCTTTAAGATTCATTTCCTTGCGTTTATGCTTTAGATAATTCTTGAAATCTTTCCATGAAGGTGGAAGTTTTTCAATCATTGCTGCAACTTGGAAAGAGTCACTTAATGACATTCCTTCTGAATGAATGTCATGTAGAATTACTTGTAATTCTTGAACCTGAGTGATAACTGCTTTAGAATCTACCATTTTAAAATCAAGAAATCTATCGACTATGAATTTCTTCATGCCAGCATCTTCAGTTTTATATTTCTTGTCTAAAGATTTCCAAAGTTCTTTTACAGTTTGAATTGTACAATATACATTATATAATGTATTATCTAAACCATTAATCACATAGTTCCTGCAAAGAAAATCTGCATGTTTCCATGCATCAACAGCAGCCACTTTTTTCTTGTCGGTTTCTCCTTCAACAAGAGTAGGGCAGTCCTCTTGTAGAAACCTTGCCAAGTTCAGTGTTGTGAGATAAAAGAGCATCTTCTGTTGCCAGCGCTTGAAATCTGTTCCATTGAACCTTTCAGGCTTTTCTCCATGAGACATACTCACGGCAGGAATGGTAGATGCCATTTCTGTTATACAAGAGTAAAACTATTAATAAATATAAATAAATTTTTGTTGTACAAAGTTAACAGAATTTAAACAACAAATATTAATGATTATATCCGACCGGAAACGCAAAGCAATAAGCATATTTTCCCAACAGGACAATATGTTACTCAATATTAAATGAATTCAAATTTTCTAATGATTTGAAATCAACAAGTAAAGAATTTCTGTTTTAACATATATTATTCAGCATATACTCATATTCAACATATATTTTTTTTTTCTGTTTCTGTTATTTATGTTAACAGAATATATTAATATTATAATAACAAAATATTAAATACTCCCTCCGTCCCAAATTAATTGCTCAATTTTGACTTTTTAAAATCAAATTGACCATTTTTAAAACTAATCTTTTTACTATTTTTGCTAAAATATAGGTGAAGAGATTATAACCAAAAGAAAGTATATACAATTTATTACTAATCCCAATTTTTATAATTTTAGAAATATATTTATATGTACTTAATTATTAATTCTAAAAATAGTCAATTTGACTTTAAAAAATCAAAACTGAGCAATTAATTTAGGACGGAGGGAGTATGTAATTTGCATGTTAGTAAATATATTAATTCAGAAACTATAATTTTCGTAAAGCAAATGTGTTGAAATAAAACAACCGGATATTCTATTCACATTAAATAGACAGACCAAATTATACTATAATTACATAATATTAAATTTATTAATCACAACACCGTACAAGGAAAAAATAAAAACCAATAAAGTGAGTTACTTCAACTTTCCAGAAAATCAATAAAGTGGGTGTATGTAATCTTCCAGAAAACCAAAAACTTAGTATATGAGATAATCAATAACTTAGTAATCTTCCAGAAAACCAATAACTTAGTATATATTATATCTTTGTATTATATTAATGAATGCAATGAGTGGTTATGCAGAGTATTCTAACTACTTAGTGTAAATGTCACAAAACAAATACACAGTCAAAACGAATTAAATCTTCTTAACATGCAAAAACGAATTAACAGTCAATTACAGAATACAGAATCAAAACGAATTAAACCTTATTAATATGTGGACATGCAATTACCGAATCATGCAAACAGTGAACAAATAAACAAACTATTATATTATCATGCACATGATAACATAATATACATTCTATTTTCAAACGTGTAAAACAGTGTATTTATAAACAAAAACTTGTTTTATAAAACAATTTTCTGTTCACATAAAACAATACTATAATTACAGAAAATTTAAATTTACTTTAAGATTGTTATCTGTATATATATATATATATATATATATATATATATATATATATATATATATATATATATATATATAACACAAAAAAATATTAATAAACAAATCCGAGTTCTTTGAATTTACAAAGTCTTCTTAAAGCAAATTTATTCTCTCACATGTGCTAAGGATTAAATGAATAATTGATTCCCAAGATAAAACGGATTTTCAGTTCTTAATTAGAAGCACTTCAAAATTAAGAACTCTTCGAACCAAATGATATGTTATGTACTGAACTTATATGAACAAGAATGATGCATGCATGAAAACTTATTGCAAAACTTAGAACGGGAAAATATTACTACAACAGGAACGGGGACTGCAGATTGTGGAACGGTACTCTGTTTTTTACAGTAACAGAACGGGACTCTGTTTTCAGAACGGGAATATCTTAAGAATAACAGAAAACGGGAGGGAAAATAAAAACTATTTAGAATGGAATCCCTCATAGTTTATTTATAGATAATTTTTGACAGTTAAGACAAGATGTTACCTTTGGTTGTCAAAACGACGTAGTATTGTGATCAATATTATTAAACAAATTTTGCCTAAAAAATATATATCACAACCCGAACCCGCCCGCCACGACCATGACTTGGCCCGCCCGACCGGACGACGGCGACGCGTGTGTGGGTTCGAATCAAGCCTTGGCTAGGTCCTCTCCCTTCCACAAAAATGGGGTGCCCCTTGGGGCCCTTTCCATTGAGCAAACATCCCATATATAAAGACTTTAATTTTCTCTCTAATTCCCTATGTGGGACTATGCAATTTACACCATATCAAGTAGGTAATTTTGAAGTCAATTTTCTCATTCAATTCCTAATGGATTTGAACAAATAAGTATACTACGTTATACTCCTCGCGGAGGAGAACGTATAGGTGCATAGACCCGATATTTTTGGAGTGTCCGTCCCACATTAAATTGAGCCTCAAAATGCTCTAATATTTAATGTTTCAAATACCATTTTCAATAATATTCGTACGACGGCGCAATCATTGGTGGACCACAAAACAGAATAACTGTCGGATATATAAATCGACAGAAATAACATTTTTATAAAAATAACGGCAAAACTTTTATCGTTAACTGTTAAAATATAACCGGTGATAAAAGTACAGTAATACACATGGTTGCATAGTAGCACACGGTATTGCAAAGTATTTCTAATTATTGATTCTTACGAAAGAAGTCAATCAGTTTCATTCAATAATTGTCATAGTAATAGTTGCACAGTATCTCATATTATTGATTCAATTATTGTCACAATATAATCTACAAAATATTTTATATTATTAAATCAATAATTGACACGACATAATTATTTATATTATTATTTAACATTATTAGTCATGTCTAGAAAGTTATGTCGAGGAAAGGGGTTGGTTATATAATTGCGCCTTATCGGAAATCTCCCTCTTTCTTGAGAATGATCTGGTTGTTAATATTGTGAGCTTATAATATAAATTATGAATAATTACTATGTGGTGGATATTAGTTCAATTTTGATAAAAATGAAGAAATTTAACATAAAATATTTATTGAAAGTTTGACAATTATCTTCTCCGATAAAATATTAATTTAAATAAATTATAATTTTTTAAATAATAATATTATATATATAGTCCGAATCCAGTCCGAACTTTCAGACTGTACAGAACTGTTTTGTTATATGTATCTAAATCACACTCAAAACACTGTTTGATGGAAAAATTCCAGTTCTATAAAATATTAAACTTTTTTTAGTTGTTTTAAAAAAAAGCAAAAAAAAAAAGTCCGTATTTTAACAAAATTCGGGCTTTCGGACTAGATCGACTCTCTCCCCATATATATATATATATATATATATATATATATATATATATGCATGTGATAAAAGTGATGATTGGTGGTTGATTGTTGTATGCAAACTATGTTTCTCATGTGTGGGACCCCAACCTTTGAAATGAGAGGAGTTAGACAAAAGAAAGGGAGAGGTTAGGCTGAGTAGGCGGAGAAAAAAAGAAGAGGTTAGGCATAAAATTTTATTTTTCTCCCTTCGTTGTACTATAAATAGGGGGTAACCCCTCCTTCCTAAAACACACCTTCAATATCAGAAATTCTTATTCTATATTGTGAGTATTTTTCTTGAGTATAAGAATACTTTGAGTGTAACTTTTTGTGCAAGATTTTCTCAGAATAATATCCGAAATTTCAGTTAAATCCAGTTTCTACTAAGGTAAAGGATATAATTTTATTTCAATACTCGTAAGAAATATTATTTTCTTTCATACTCCATATTATGAAAAGTGAAATTATTTCATTTCATATTCCTAAATTTAAACTTACTAAGATAAGTATTGCTTCTATAATTCCTGAAATAATTAGAAATTCGCTTCATCTAATATCATTTCACGGGAATATTTGTGACGCTCCCAAATTAGGTCCACACAACCCATCCTGAGTCGCCAAATACATGGTACAGAAATCAAATACAAACTTCATTAATACAACTATCGTGCAAAATACGACAACACATATGTTGTGAGTTTTAATTCAAATATTGTCTTGTAAACAATATCCAAACTCAAATAAAGTACTCATTACAATTATTGATATAATATTTTACAAAATAGTGAGGACTGCTATAATAATCGTCTTGAACCATCACTCCACACCCCGACTAGTCCCATTTATATTCTCGCCTCTTGAGAAGAAAAATGAAACAAAAAGAAAAAGGATGAGCTCAACCAGCCCAGTAAAGAATATTATGACTAAGGTAATGCAGAATAAATTATCTTTAGTCCTCAACGAAAAAAAACTGATAGAATACAATAGACAACAAGTTTTAGATCAACAACTGCAGCGGAAACAACAATCTATTAGAAGAGTCAAGTAGAGCATGATGTCTACTATCTTCCATGATTTAAAAGTCCATCATCAATATTTTATCCCTATAACATCAATCAATAATTATTTCCAATCAACGAATTATCTATGCACTACGGGCCAAAGATAATCGTTTGTATCACTAGTGGTCATGATTATGCTAAACACCTGTCCATCTTTGCACTACGGGCCAAAGATATCAATCAACAGTTCATCTTTGCACTACGAGCCAAAGATATTTATCAACCAACAGTTCATCTTTGCACTACGGGCCAAAGATAACTTTCAACATAATTTAAGTCTGAGAATTATGATAATGATAATAAGAATGAATCAAGTGAGACAATAACACGGATTCAATTTCAAGAATAAGGGCCACAGCAGATAACTTGGACAAAGAAAAAAAATTTTGTGAACAGTACTTGTGAATAATACCGTATGTATGAACAGTGCCCATGAATAGTACCCAACATGAAAAGTTTTAAATTTAATAAGAAAGTTCAGATCAATATTCCAGTGAAATGATATTAGATGAAGTGAAATTTTTAATTATTTCAAAAATTATAGAAGTAATATTTATCATAGTAAGTTTAAATTTAGGAATACGAGATGAAATAATATCGCTTACGTAATATGGAGTATGAAAGAAAATGATATCCCTTACGAATATGGAAGGAAATAATATCATTTACGAGTATTAAAAAAAATAACCTCTTTTACAAAAAAATAAATAATATCCTTTACCTTAGTAGAAACTGGATTTGACTGGAATATCGGATATTATTCTGAGAAAATTTTACACAAAAAGCAACACTCAAAGTATCCTTGTACTCACAAGAAATACGCTCATATTATAGAGAGAGAATTTTCAGATTCTGGTGTGAGTTTCATTGTTTAACTAAGCAGCCTATTTATAAGAAAGTGATAGCACACCACTTCAGACAAATTTTGCCTACGGAGGAATTTTGTAGCCTACTTGTTTTGAAAATAAGGTTTTCAAAACCAAGCTTCTCACTTCCATCATTTTTCGCATACTATTTAGACAGTTATAATTTATAAAATTATATCATTATAATATATTATAATAATATATCTTAATGAATAATTTATCAAAGAAGATAATTATGGATCCATAGAAAAATTAATATGCCAAACTTTCAACAAATATCTCATGCTAAAATTCCTCCATTTATATCAAATTAAACAAATATTTACTTATCATATTTATTAACAATTTTTTTTATTCATCAATTATTTACAACTCTTCGATCTTTTAAAAATTATTCCTAATTAATATTATAGAATCACAATATTGGCAACCAGATCGTTCCTAAGAAATAGGGGGCTTTCTGATAAGAATTTCTCTTTACTGGCGTGCAATTATATGAACAAACTCCTTTCCTCGACAGAACTTTTTAGACATTATTAATAATGTGACGCCCCCAAAATAGGTACGCATCACCCATTCTGAGTCGCCAAATACATGGTACAGAAACAAATACAACTTTATTAAAACACTTGTCGCGCAAATTACGACAACACAATACTGTGAGTTTAAATACAAATATTATCTTCTAGACAACATCCACACTCAAATAAGTCCTCATTACAATTATTAAAATACTATTTAATAAAATAGTGATGACTGCTAACACCACTGACTAGAAACATCACTCCACACCTCGATTAGTTCCCGCTATATTCTCGCCTCCTGAGAAAAATAGAACCAAAAGGAAAAGGGTGAGCTCAACTAGCTCAGTAAAGAATATTATGACTAAGATAATATACAACAACTTATCATTAGTCTTCAACAGGGAAAAATTTGATAAAATATAATAGACAACAAGTTTTAGATCAACAACTGCAGCGAAAATAACAAACCATTAGAAGAGTCAAGTAGAGAATGAGTTCTACTATCTTCTAAGATTTAAAAGTCTATCATCAATATTTTATCCCTGTAACAACAATCAATAACCATCTTTAACCAAATATTCATCTTTGCACTACAGGCCAACGATATTCATTTGTATCACCAGTCGGTCATGTTCATCTCAACACCTGTTCATCTTTGCACTACGGGCCAAAGATATTCATCAGTTAATCATTCATCTTTGTACTACTGGCCAAAGATATTCAGTAATATCATCATTTAGGACTGAGGATGATGAAAAATATTTTAAAAAAAACGAACCCAGTGAGACAGAAGGACAAATATTAGGGATTCGTATTACAGTTTATCCAAGTGTAATAATACTCCATAACAACCAATTGTGAAGTAAAATTTAAAAATAAATCAAAACATGGATACAATCAAAGATAGTAACCATAATAGATATCTTAGACAAAAAGGAAAATTTTATTTTTTCGGTGAATAGTGTCGTATTCGTGAATAGTGTCGTATACGTGAATAGTATCGTATACGTGAATAGTAATCCCGACATAAAAAGTTTCAAATTCGATAAAAAGTTCAAACCAATATTTCGACATAATAATATTGAAGAAAATAATATCATTTAAGAAGAAAATAACATCCCTTACCTCAAGATAACAGTACTTCTGTTCGGAATATCGGTATAAGTGTGACGCCCCCAAAATAGGTCCATTCTACCCAACCCATTCTGAGTCGCCAAATACATGGTACAGAAACAACTACAACTTTATTAATACATTTGTCGTGCAAAATACGACAACACATATACTGTGAGTTTAAATACAAATATTATCATCTAGACAGTATTCATACTCAATTAAGTCATCATTATACTTATTGATACACTATTTTACAAAGTAGTGAGGACTACTAAGACAACTATCTTGAACCATCATTCCATACCCCGACTAGTACTCGCTACATTCTCGCCTCCTGAGAAAAATGGAACAAAAAGGAAAAGGGTGAGCTCAACTAGCCCAGTAAAGAATATATTATGACTAAGATAATATACAACAAATTATCCTTAGTCTTCAACAGGGAAAAATCTAATAGAATATAATAGACAACAAGTTTTAAATCAATATTCGCATCGGAAAATAATAATTCATAGAAGAGTTATGTAGAGAATGAAATCTACGATTATCTATGAATTTAAAAGTCCATCATCAACATTTTATCCCTGTAACATCAATCAATAAATATCTTGAATCAAATAGTCATCTTTGCACTACAGGCCAAAGATATTCATCAGTTGATCATGTTCATCTCAACACATGTTCATCTTTGCACTACGGGCCAAAGATATTCATCAGAAATCATTCATCTTTGCACTACAGGCCAAAGATATTCAGTTATATCATCATTTAAGACTGAGGATGATGAAAAATATTTTTAAAAAAACGAATCCAGTGAAACAAAAGAGTAAATATTAAGGATTCGTATTTCAGCTATTCCATGTCCAAAAATACCTCATAAATAATCACAATGGAGTAAAATTCAAGAATGATCAAAACATGGATACAATCAAAGCTAGTATCCAGAATATATATTTTGGACAAAAAGAAGAAAATTTATTTTTCGGTGAATAGTACCGTATTCGTGAATAGTGCCGTATACGTGAATAGTAACTCCGACACCAAAAGATAGAAATTTCACAAAAACATCATTATGCTTTGTGAATAGTACTCGTGAATAGTAACTCATGAATAGTAATTCGTGAATAGTAACTCATGAATAGTAACTAATGAATAGTAACTCCGACATGAAAAGTTTCAAATTTGATAAAAATTTCCAACCAATACTTCGGCATAATGATATTGAAGAAAATAATATCATTTAAGAAGAAATAACATCCCTTACCTCGTAAAGACAGTACTTCTAGTTGAAACACCGGATATAGGCTATGACTTGAACTTGCACCGTATAGCAACACTCAAAGTATTAAAATACTCACAAGAATATGCTCACTAATATAGAGAGATAAAGAGAGACAAATCTTTAGTTTCTGGTGTGATTTTCAATTCTAACCAAAGCACCCTATTTATAGAAAAATGTTTAGAACACCAAAGTAAAAAATTTAATATAATATTAATATATTTATCAAATTTTCCTTAGCCCACCTCTAGACATCTGATCTCAGCCCATTTATATCACATGTTAGCCCACTTAAATGCCAAAAAACGTTTTTCTTCAAAAAAATAAATAAAACTTCCAAAAATCAATTATTTCGGAACTTTAGAACTTCAATAATTCATAATAAATAGCCCTTTTATCAGAAAATTCAAATCTCACGAGTTTTTATAGGAAATTAAATTCTCTACAACTTTACAGAAGAAAGTTTTTCCAAATTCCAAACAGAATTTGACCGAAATCCACAAACGGGCGATTTTACAGTCAATAATAAATTTTCGGTCAAGAATTTTGTCCACCAACACACAAAGTATGTGTTAATCATTTAATGCCACAAAAATACTCTTCCTCTTCAAATACTCATGTATCCCACATTCATTGTAAAAATATCACCATTAATATATTATTAAAATAATATATTTAAATGAATTATTTTATCAGAAAAAGATAAAATATTTATTTACAACAATTGTCACATTTAAAAATTTTCTCCATCTTTATCCACATGAAATCAATATTTTCCTCATCATATAAATCAATAATTAATTATACACAAATAATATTACAGAATCACAGTACTGGTAACCAGGCCGTTCCCAGTAAAGAGGGGACTTTCCAATAAGAATCTCTCCTTACTGGCACGCAATTAGATGACCAAACCTCTCCTTAGACCGAACTTTCTAGACATTGCCAATAATGTTATCTAATAATATTATTCAGATAATATGAATTATTGCTCCGATAATAGAAAATACTGTGTAGTGACAATTATTAAAACAACAGTAATATAAAATATCAACGCAGCAATTATTGAATCAATAAAATAAAATACTGAACAGTAATTACTGTAACAATTATTGAGTAGTGTTTTCTTACATAAGAATCAATAATTGGTGCAATACCGTGTGCTACTGTGCAACAACACGTATTACTGTGTTTTAACCACCGAGTATTCCAACAGTGTTAACGGTAACAACTACGCCGTTATTTATAAACAACTTATACTTGTCGTTTTCTCCATCCAATTGCTTTTCGTTATGGGGCCCACACAAGTCTGCGCCGTCGTACGAATATTCCCCGACAGTAAGAATATTCTACGACCAACCGAATATTTCCTGACAACAACGAATATTTTATAACCACCTGCTTATTTGAAATATTTACGCATTTTACCCATAACTAACCTCATTAATCAATTTAACCCTTACTATTTCAAAATAATAAATAGAGGAAATTTAAATTTCATTTATTAATAATTTGGGGTCTTACAACCTCCCCTCCTTATGAAATTTCGTCCTCGAAATTGACGTACGTACCTGGTATTTCGAAAAGATGAGGATACCTCGCTTTCATTTTCGTTTCCAACTCCCAGGTTATTTCTTCAATAGCATGATTTCTCCACAAAACTTTAACTTGTGGCATGACCTTCGTGCGTAGGACATGCTCCTTTCTATCCAAGATCTTGACAGGTACCTCTTCGTACGTTAAGTCTTTGGCTATCTCGTTCGGTTCTAACTCAATAACGTGGTTCGGGTTGTCCACATATTTACGTAACATCGATACGTGAATAACGTTATGAACACGCGACATACTTAGCATTAAGGCGAGTCTATAGGTCACAGTTCCTACTCGATCGAGGATTTCAAATAAATCACGTGGGTCCCTAGAGTCATTAACTCTATCTCTATCATTTATAAATTATACAAAATAGGTCTTTGTGTTCAACAATATCGCACTCGTATTCGCATACAATCAATGCGTCAGCTACCACGTTTACTTTTCTAGGATGGTATTGGATGGTGTGATCGAAATCTTTCAACAGCTCGAGTTAACGTCGGTGTCGCATGTTAAATTCTTGGAAGCTCTTCTCGCATTCCTCAGTCCATTCGAAGTTTGTATCTTTTCGAGTCAGCTGAGTTAATGGAGTAGCGATTCGAGAAAATCATTTTACGAATCTCTGATAATAACTAGAAAGCTACGTATTTCGATTACTGACTTAGGTTGCTCTCAACTGTAACTCATATCCCAATCTTGGATAGCACGTCACAATGACACCTATCAGTTTACTACCACACAAATATGGTATCCCCTACGGAGAGTCTGGCTTCAGTGCATTCCACAAAGGAAGTCACCAAATAGAGGCTCGGGTACAAACTTCTACAGTTTGGTTTTTAACTCCTGAAGTTCAATAGGAGCCATTCGATATGAGATTTTAGAAGTGAGTTTTGTACCAGATTCAAAGATGATACAAAATTCAATATCACGCGTAGGCCAAGAAATTCTTCAGGAAATACGTCAGGGATTTACTAACAATAGAAATATCATTCAAATCTGACGTATTTTTTTTAAAGTTCATAACATATCTAAGAAAGCTTGACATCCGTTTTTCAATAAACGAATGACTTTACGGCTTGATATAAAAGAGTTTGACTTCAATGGTTTGGTAGCTTGAATTTGAATAACATGTTGCTTAGAAATATGAAAACTAACAACCTTACAAAATCAATCAATTTTGCATGATGAGTAGTTAACCAATTGATCCCTAAAATCACATCAAAAGCAAGTATCTTTAAAGAGATAAGGTCAACAGGTAATGTGATGGTGCCAACTTGGATCAAACAAGATTTATAAACAGTGAATGTGATGAAAGTTTCTCCTAACGGAGTTTCAACAGATAAGTCAAAGTCTAATTTTCTCCGGAATCAAGTTTAAACGTTGAGTATAAGCAGGAGAGATAAATGAATGGGTAGAACCGGTATCTAATAAGGTATAGACTTCGCAAAAATTTATAATTAACTAACCCGTGTTAACTTCGTTCGGGTTCCTCGCATTCTGACCAGTCACGAAAAACGCTCTTCCAGGAACCGTTGACTTTGACTTTTCTAGGACAACTTTTTGAGTCACCACCCCCGTTAGACTTGGTTTCGCTACAGTGCAATCTCGAGCGATATGTCCTTCCTTTCCACAGTTATAACATACCTTAAACTGTTGTGGGCAGTTTGGGCTGATATGTCCTTCTTTTTCGCACTTATAACATATGACCGGTGGTCGTTCTCCTCCCTTGGAACCAGTTGCTGCTGGTGCTGACGTATTCGTATTATCATTGTTGAATGTCCTCTTTTTAAAATCTCCTCTCGACTCGCTTATTCTATTTTCATAGCCACGACTACCACCAGAGTGGTTGCCGCTCTTGTCCGTATTTTTCTTTCTCCGCAGGTTATCATTGTTCTGATGACTGCTGTCACCGGTATGATTCTGGTTGTGATCCCTCGGTTGAACGTACTCGTTATCTCGCTCTAATAATTGAGCCCTGTTGACAACATCTGAATAGAGAGAAAATTTATGAGAAATGAGATATTGACGTGTGCCGGGTTTCAAACCTCTCAAAAACATCCGCGTCATACGTTCCTCATTCTCCACCAAATGAGGTGCAAACCTGGACAACTCCGCAAACTTCGCCTCGTACTGGGACACCGTCATGTTGTTCTGCTCCAGTCTAATAAACTCCACTTCCTTTATATGACGAACACTTTCAGGAAAGTATTTGTCATTGAACAGTTTCTGAAATGTCTCCCAAGACATGCTGAGTGCGGCTAGATGGGTACGTTTCACAGACTCCCACCAGTAGTCTGCCTCGCCACGGAACATAAAGGTGGCGAATGGAACCTTCTGTTCCTTTGTGCATCCCAAGACATCGAATATCTTGGTAATTTGCTTGACCCACGTTTCCGCCATAATCGGATCCGGCTTTCCTTTAAATTCTGGTTGTCCCAACTCTTTGAACTGCTTGGCTGTGACCAGCTGTGCGTTGCCATTGTTTCTTCCTATATTTTGAACAGGAATCTCCTTCGTCTGGTTTTGCATGAACCGCAAAAAACTTCTAAACATCTCATCATTCATCGTCTGCTCAGTGGTGTTGTTCACATGAGGAACATTGCCAGCCTGTTGCACATTCTCCTCGTTGGTGAGCACAGGTGTCTCCACTGTAACGACCCCAAAATAGGTTCATTCCACCCAACCCATTCTGAGTCGTCAAATACATGGTACAGAAAATAACTACAACTTTATTACAACAATTGTCGTGCAAAATACAACAACACATATGCTGTGAGTTTGGATACAAATATATACCAAATGTGACTCATGTTCCAACCGTGAACATCACCTCACAATAACACCTTACATAAAGGTATAGTCAAAAATTGTTTTAGAAATTAGAATCTTTGGGAAGTGCTCAAGGAAACCTTCGTACATGGGAGGCCACGCGTCTAGGTTATGATAGATATCATATGGCCACAGAATTATCCTTGGTTGACCCAATAGACCCCAAAGAAAAACGAGAAGATTACTATCATATTCTTCCCAATGGTGAGTCTTCTCTTGACTTATCATTATCTCCACTGTCTCTAATTGAGAATTATACTTCAAACAAACACCAAGATTATATAGGTAGTGCCCATAGATATACTCAGCAAGTGGATGAGCACAACCCTGTCCTATGATGACACGAGGTTGTATGTCATTAGACATCTTGTATGATAGTGACAAAACACCCTTCCAACGTTGGGTTCGCCTCACCCTATTTTCTTCACCAAATATAACTACTAAATGATGACCACCGTTCTATTCCCTTGTTACCCCCGCTCGACCCAGCTACACTCTTATTACCTGAAAGGAATTGTGAAGCAAAAGGGTGAGCACAACTAGCTCAGTAAAGAATATCATGACTAAAGATAATTAAATTATCAATAGCCTTCATCAATAATAAATCAGAGATTTAGAACATATGGTAAATGATAAAAATTTCAACCATAGTTGCAGCGGAACGAGCAATCCATTAGAAGAGTCAAATAGACTATAAAGTCTATTATCTTCTCCATGTTAAAAATTCACCAACAATGTTTTATCCATGTAACATCACTCAACAGTTCCTTTCCACAATCATATGAATAACTCATAATCATAATTGTGACTATAAATTTTTCTTCGCACCCAGGACGAAGAATATTTTCATCACCTGTCTTTACCTGAAACATCAAAGATCATGGTTATACCAAATCACAGTTCCTGTTTATAATCATACTAACAAATCCATCTTTGCACTACGGGCCAAAGATATTCATCAACAAACCATCTTTGCACTACGGGCCAAAGATATTCATCAACAAACCATCTTTGCACTACGGGCCAAAGATATTCAACAACAGTTCATCTTTGCACTACAGGCCAAAGATATTCATCAACAGGCCATCTTTGCACTACATGCCAAAGATATTCATCAACAATTTATATTTGCACTACAGGCCAAATATATTCATATCTCAAAGAAATATATAATCATTTCAGAATTTATATAAACAATAATTATAACCATGTTGATCAATTCACCTTTGCACTTAAGCTTAAGATATTCAATTATAAATTCAATGGTCATGATCATACCAGTCACAATTCAACTTTGCACTACAGGCCAAAGAGAACCCTAGTCATGATCATACCAATAATCTACCCATCTTTACACTCCAGTGAAAGAGAATTTCAACATCAAGGTTATAAAAATATTATATATGATGATAAAAATAATATGATCAACATATAGTTTTAATCTCAAGAGTAATATTCGTAACTCATGAATAGTAACCCCGACACAAAAGATAGAAATTTTACAATAAAATTCATACCAATATTTCGGTATAATGATATTGAAAGAATAACATTACTTAAATTTATAAACAATTTATTTTAATTGTTTACACTTTACTAATTAATGCATTTAATCATCATAAAATGCCAACTCTTACAATTTCATCATCAATAACCAAAACCCTCATCAAAAATCTGCATATACCTCATATAGGATTCTCAAGCCATAAAATCCTATTTTTCAATTTTCTTACTTCACATAACATATTTAATTCATTTACTCATAACTAGACCATTTTCATGAAAAATACCAAATCAGTTTCAAAAATATTTCTTTTCTGGGATTTAGCATAATATAGTCCCATAGTGAACATATATTTTTCTCAGAATTTTTAAAAGTCATTTACTATTTTTCATATGGCCAAAATAGCCGAATATTTAGACATTTATCAAAAATTGTACTTTTGTCTAAAAATTCTGAAATTTACAGAGTATACTTCTATCATATACATGTACTCCCAATAAAAATTTCATCAATTTTGGAGTTAACCACAAGGAATTATAAGCGGTTACTTTTAAAATAGTCTTTTCCCGTAAAATTCATAACTCTTAATCTATACATCCAAAAATCATCACCATTTTTGGACACAATCAATAAAACTCATCAAAATATCATTTCAAATTTTTCTATAATTTTTGAAGATCAGAAAAATTACGAAACTGAAAATCATAACAACCCTTAAAATCCCTTAATATCCCTTACTATCCCTTACTATCCCTTACCTCAAAAGAGCAGTACTTCTGACTGGATATCGGATATGATGCTGAAGGAAACTTGCACTGATGAATAGAAACTCACCAAGTATCTAAAAACTCACAAAATATGCTTCATAATATAGAGAGAGAAAGAGAGAAAACTTATGTTTCTGGTGTGATTTTCAATTCTAACTTAGCCCTCTATTTATAGGAAAATTTTGGTAGGTTTGACCTGCAACCTGATGGCTTTACCTGCTACTATTCCCACCCACCACATTTGAAATATAATTCAGCACATTTCTTCACCAACCACAAGTGGGGCCCACCAATTCTAGAATTTTCTACCAAAATGATAAACTCCGAAAATTCAACAATTTCTGAACCAGTCATCTCGTAAAATTCATAATAAATCATACGTTCATTTTTAACGGTTCAAAATTTGTGGACATATACTCAACTTATATATGTATAACATATCCAAAAATTACCACGATCCAACGGTCGGATTAAAAATTATAACCCCCGCAAAATATCTCAAAAACCCTGATTTTTAATACCTCCATTCCGACAAAAATACGGATAAAAATCTCAACATTAACTCCTTCATTTTTTAACCACAAAAATATATCCCTCATTTATATCCACATAAAATAAATATTTTCTTATCATATGAATCAATAATTAATTATTCACAAATAATATTACAGAATCACATTTATGACAACCAGGCCGTTCCCAGGAAAGAGGGGGCTTTCCAATAAGGATTTCTCCTTACTGGCGCGCAATTAGATGACCAAACCTCTCCTTAGACAGAACTTTCTAGACATTGCCAATAATGCTATCTAATAATACTATTCAAATAATATGAATTATTGATCTGATAATGGGAAATACTGTGCAGCAACAATTATTGAACAACAATAATATAAAATTTCAACGTAACAATTATTGAATCAATAAAATAAAATATTGAACAGTAATTACTGTAACAATTATTGAGTAGTGCCTTCTTACGTAAGAATCAATAATTTCAAAAATACTGTGCAATACCGTGTGCTACTGTGCAATAACGCGTATTACTGTATTTTAACCACCGGGTATTTCAACAGTGTTAACGGTAACAACTACGCCGTTATTTGTAAAAACTTAATTTTGTCGTTTTCTTCACCCGACAGTTATTCTGTTATGGGGCCCACAAATGTCTGCGCCGTCGTACGAATATTCTCCGACAGAAAGAATATTCCACGACCAAACGAATATTCCCCGACAACAATGATTATTTTATAACCACTTGTGTATTTTGAAAAAAATTATATATCACCCTTAACTTTAACATTTATCAATTTAACCATTTACTGAATAGTAATTATAAGAAAAATTGAATACTTTTATTTCATAAAATTCGGGGTCTTACAATCTCCCCTCCTTATGAAATTTCGTCCCCGAAATTTACGTACCTGGTATTTCAAAGAATTGAGAATACCTTCCTTTCATTTCAGATTCCATCTTCCCTGTCATCATAATTTCTCCATTGCTCATCTCCTGTATTTCATATATCATTCTAGAATACAGCTTCAAAACAAGGGTTAATTTAACAAATTAACATATCACATAATATCCCGATATTATGACTGACCAACAAATAAGCTTAGGTAGGACACACTAGCGAAGGATTTACTCATCTCTCCCCTCCTAGTTATATTCCCCGATCTCCGCCAGAGATCATATCCCTAAGCTCTGATACCAAATGTAACGACCCCAAAATAGGTTCATTCCACCCAACCCATTCTGAGTCGTCAAATACATGGTACAGAAAATAACTACAACTTTATTACAACAATTGTCGTGCAAAATACAACAACACATATGCTGTGAGTTTGGATACAAATATATACCAAATGTGACTCATGTTCCAACCGTGGACATCACCTCACAATAACACCTTACATAAAGGTATAGTCAAAAACTGTTTTAGAAATTAGAATCTTTGGGAAGTGCTCAAGGAAACCTTCGTACATGGGAGGCCACGCGTCTAGGTTATGATAGATATCATATGGCCACAGAATTATCCTTGGTTGACCCAATAGACCCCAAAGAAAAACGAGAAGATTACTATCATATTCTTCCCAATGGTGAGTCTTCTCTTGACTTATCATTATCTCCACTGTCTCTAATTGAGAATTATACTTCAAACAAACACCAAGATTATATAGGTAGTGCCCATAGATATACTCAGCAAGTGGATGAGCACAACCCTGTCCTATGATGACACGAGGTTGTATGTCATTAGACATCTTGTATGATAGTGACAAAACACCCTTCCAACGTTGGGTTCGCCTCACCCTATTTTCTTCACCAAATATAACTACTAAATGATGACCACCGTTCTATTCCCTTGTTACCCCCGCTCGACCCAGCTACACTCTTATTACCTGAAAGGAATTGTGAAGCAAAAGGGTGAGCACAACTAGCTCAGTAAAGAATATCATGACTAAAGATAATTAAATTATCAATAGCCTTCATCAATAATAAATCAGAGATTTAGAACATATGGTAAATGATAAAAATTTCAACCATAGTTGCAGCGGAACGAGCAATCCATTAGAAGAGTCAAATAGACTATAAAGTCTATTATCTTCTCCATGTTAAAAATCCACCAACAATGTTTTATCCATGTAACATCACTCAACAGTTCCTTTCCACAATCATATGAATAACTCATAATCATAATTGTGACTATAAATTTTTCTTCGCACCCAGGACGAAGAATATTTTCATCACCTGTCTTTACCTGAAACATCAAAGATCATGGTTATACCAAATCACAGTTCCTGTTTATAATCATACTAACAAATCCATCTTTGCACTACGGGCCAAAGATATTCATCAACAAACCATCTTTGCACTACGGGCCAAAGATATTCATCAACAAACCATCTTTGCACTACGGGCCAAAGATATTCAACAACAGTTCATCTTTGCACTACAGGCCAAAGATATTCATCAACAGGCCATCTTTGCACTACATGCCAAAGATATTCATCAACAATTTATATTTGCACTACAGGCCAAATATATTCATATCTCAAAGAAATATATAATCATTTCAGAATTTATATAAACAATAATTATAACCATGTTGATCAATTCACCTTTGCACTTAAGCTTAAGATATTCAATTATAAATTCAATGGTCATGATCATACCAGTCACAATTCAACTTTGCACTACAGGCCAAAGAGAACCCTAGTCATGATCATACCAATAATCTACCCATCTTTACACTCCAGTGAAAGAGAATTTCAACATCAAGGTTATAAAAATATTATATATGATGATAAAAATAATATGATCAACATATAGTTTTAATCTCAAGAGTAATATTCGTAACTCATGAATAGTAACCCCGACACAAAAGATAGAAATTTTACAATAAAATTCATACCAATATTTCGGTATAATGATATTGAAAGAATAACATTACTTAAATTTATAAACAATTTATTTTAATTGTTTACACTTTACTAATTAATGCATTTAATCATCATAAAATGCCAACTCTTACAATTTCATCATCAATAACCAAAACCCTCATCAAAAATCTGCATATACCTCATATAGGATTCTCAAGCCGTAAAATCCTATTTTTCAATTTTCTTACTTCACATAACATATTTAATTCATTTACTCATAACTAGACCATTTTCATGAAAAATACCAAATCAGTTTCAAAAATATTTCTTTTCTGGGATTTAGCATAATATAGTCCCATAGTGAACATATATTTTTCTCAGAATTTTTAAAAGTCATTTACTATTTTTCATATGGCCAAAATAGCCGAATATTTAGACATTTATCAAAAATTGTACTTTTGTCTAAAAATTCTGAAATTTACAGAGTATACTTCTATCATATACATGTACTCCCAATAAAAATTTCATCAATTTTGGAGTTAACCACAAGGAATTATAAGCGGTTACTTTTAAAATAGTCTTTTCCCGTAAAATTCATAACTCTTAATCTATACATCCAAAAATCATCACCATTTTTGGACACAATCAATAAAACTCATCAAAATATCATTTCAAATTTTTCCAGAATTTTTGAAGATCAGAAAAATTACGAAACTGAAAATCATAACAACCCTTAAAATCCCTTAATATCCCTTACTATCCCTTACCTCAAAAGAGCAGTACTTCTGACTGGATATCAGATATGATGCTGAAGGAAACTTGCACTGATGAATAGAAACTCACCAAGTATCTAAAAACTCACAAAATATGCTTCATAATATAGAGAGAGAAAGAGAGAAAACTTATGTTTCTGGTGTGATTTTCAATTCTAACTTAGCCCTCTATTTATAGGAAAATTTTGGTAGGTTTGACCTGCAACCTGATGGCTTTACCTGCTACTATTCCCACCCACCACATTTGAAATATAATTCAGCACATTTCTTCACCAACCACAAGTGGGGCCCACCAATTCTAGAATTTTCTACCAAAATGATAAACTCCGAAAATTCAACAATTTCTGAACCAGTCATCTCGTAAAATTCATAATAAATCATACGTTCATTTTTAACGGTTCAAAATTTGTGGACATATACTCAACTTATATATGTATAACATATCCAAAAATTACCACGATCCAACGGTCGGATTAAAAATTATAACCCCCGCAAAATATCTCAAAAACCCTGATTTTTAATACCTCCATTCCGACAAAAATACGGATAAAAATCTCAACATTAACTCCTTCATTTTTTAACCACAAAAATATATCCCTCATTTATATCCACATAAAATAAATATTTTCTTATCATATGAATCAATAATTAATTATTCACAAATAATATTACAGAATCACATTTATGACAACCAGGCCGTTCCCAGGAAAGAGGGGGCTTTCCAATAAGGATTTCTCCTTACTGGCGCGCAATTAGATGACCATACCTCTCCTTAGACAGAACTTTCTAGACATTGCCAATAATGCTATCTAATAATACTATTCAAATAATATGAATTATTGATCTGATAATGGGAAATACAGTGCAGCAACAATTATTGAACAACAATAATATAAAATTTCAACGTAACAATTATTGAATCAATAAAATAAAATATTGAACAGTAATTACTGTAACAATTATTGAGTAGTGCCTTCTTACGTAAGAATCAATAATTTCAAAAATACCGTGCAATACCGTGTGCTACTATGCAATAACGCGTATTACTATATTTTAACCACCGGGTATTTCAACAGTATTAACGGTAACAACTACGCCGTTATTTGTAAAAACTTAATTTTGTCGTTTTCTTCACCCGGCAGTTATTCTGTTATGGGGCCCACAAATGTCTGCGTTATCGTACGAATATTCTCCGACAGAAAGAATATTCCACGACCAAACGAATATTCCCCGACAACAATGATTATTTTATAACCACTTGTGTATTTTGAAAAAAATTCATATATCACCCTTAACTTTAACATTTATCAATTAAACCATTTACTGAATAGTAATTATAAGAAAAATTGAATACTTTTATTTCATAAAATTCGGGGTCTTACATCCACGGTCTCATTTACTCCACTGTTAACATTCTCAGTCGACATTCTCAAATACTGCCATAAAACAAGGGTTAATTTAATAAATTAACATATCACATAATATCCCTATATTATGACCGACCAACAAATAAGCTTAGGTAGGACACACTAGCGAAGGATTTACTCGTCTCTCCCCTCCTAGTTCTATTCCCCGATCTCTGTCAGAGATCATATCCCTAAGCTCTGATACCAACTGTGACGCCCCCAAAATAGGTCCATTCCACCCAACCCATTTTGAGTCGCCAAATACATGGTACAGAAACAACTACAACTTTATTAATACATTTGTCGTGCAAAATACGACAACACATATACTGTGAGTTTAAATACAAATATTATCATCTAGACAGTATTCATACTCAATTAAGTCCTCATTATACTTATTGATACACTATTTTACAAAGTAGTGAGGACTACTAAGACAACTATCTTGAACCATCATTCCATACCCCGACTAGTACTCGCTACATTCTCGCCTCCTGAGAAAAATGGAACAAAAAGGAAAAGGGTGAGCTCAACTAGCCAGTAAAGAATATTATGACTAAGATAATATACAACAAATTATCCTTAGTCTTCAACAGGGAAAAATCTAATAGAATATAACAGACAACAAGTTTTAAATCAATATTCGCAGCGGAAAATAATAATTCATAGAAGAGTTACGTAGAGAATGAAATCTACGATTATCTATGAATTTAAAAGTCCATCATCAACATTTTATCCCTGTAACATCAATCAATAAATATCTTGAATCAAATAGTCATCTTTGCACTACAGGCCAAAGATATTCATCAGTTGATCATGTTCATCTCAACACATGTTCATCTTTACACTACGGGCCAAAGATATTCATCAGAAATCATTCATCTTTGCACTACATGCCAAAGATATTCAGTTATATCATCATTTAAGACTGAGGATGATGAAAAATATTTTTAAAAAAACGAATCCAGTGAAACAAAAGAGTAAATATTAAGGATTCGTATTTCAGCTATTCCATGTCCAAAAATACCTCATAAATAATCATAGTGGAGTAAAATTCAAGAATGATCAAAACATGGATACAATCAAAGCTAGTATTCAGAATAGATATTTTGGACAAAAAGAAGAAAATTTATTTTTCGGTGAATAGTACCGTATTCGTGAATAGTGCCGTATACGTGAATAGTAACTCCGACACCAAAAGATAGAAATTTTACAAAAACATCATTATGCTTTGTGAATAGTACTCGTGAATAGTAACTCGTGAATAGTAACTCATGAATAGTAACCTTGACATGAAAAGTTTCAAATTTGATAAAAATTTCCAACCAATACTTCGGCATAATGATATTGAAGAAAATAATATCATTTAAGAAGACATAACATCCCTTACCTCGTAAAGACAGTACTTCTAGTTGAAACACCGGATATAGGCTATGACTTGAACTTGCACCGTATAGCAACACTCAAAGTATTAAAATACTCACAAGAATACGCTCACTAATATAGAGAGAAAAAGGGAGAAATTTTTAATTTCTGGTGTGATTTTCAATTCTAACCTAAGCACCCTATTTATAGGAAAATGCTTAAAACACCAAAGTAGAAAATTTAATATAATATTAATATATTTATCAAATTTTCCTTAGCCCACCTCTAGACATCTGATCTCAGCCCATTTATATCACATGTTAGCCCACTTAAATGCCAAAAAATGTTTTTCTTCAAAATAATAAATAAAACTTCCAAAAATCAATTATTTCGGAACTTCAGAACTTTAATAATTCATAATAAATAGCCTTTTTATCAGAAAATTCAAATCTCGCGATTTTTTATAGGAAATTCAATTCTCTACAACTTTACAGAAGAAAGTTTTTCCAAATTCAAAACAGAAATTAACCGAAATCCATAAACGGACGATTTTACAGTCAATAATAAATTTTCGGTCAAGAATTGTGTCCACCAACACACAAAGCATGTGTTAATCATTTAATGCGACAAAAATACTCTTCCTCCTCATATACTCATGTATCCCACATTTATTATAAAAATATCACCATTAATATATTATTAAAATAATATATTTAAATGAATTATTTTATCAGAAAAAGATAAAATATTTATTTACAACAATTGTCACATTTAAAAATTTTCTCCATTTATATCCACATGAAATTAATATTTTTTTCATCATATAAATCAATAATTAATTATTCACAAATAATATTACAGAATTACAATACTAGCAACCAGGCCGTTCCCAAGAAAGAGGGGGCTTTCCAATAAGGATCTCTCCTTACTGGCGCGCAATTAGATGACCAAACCTCTCCTTAGACAGAACTTTCTAGACATTGCCAATAATGTTATCTAATAATATTATTCAGATAATATGAATTATTGCTCCGATAATAGAAAATACTGTGTAGTGACAATTATTAAAACAATAGTAATATAAAATATCAACGCAGCAATTATTGAATCAATAAAATAAAATACTGAATAGTAATTACTGTAACAATTATTGAGTAGTGCTTTCTTACATAAGAATCAATAATTGGTGCAATACCGTGTGCTACTGTGCAACAACGCGTATTACTGTGTTTTAACCACCGGGTATTCCAACAGTGTTAACGGTAACAACTACGCCGTTATTTATAAACAACTTATACTTATAGTTTTCTCCATCCAATTGCTTTTTGTTATGGGGCCCACACAAGGCTGCGCCGTCGTACGAATATTCCCCGACAGTAAGAATATTCTACGACCAACCGAATATTTTCCGACAACAATGAATATTTTATAACCACCTGCTTATTTGAAATATTTGCGCATTTTACCCATAACTAACCTCATTAATCAATTTAACCCTTACTATTTCAAAATAATAAATAGAGGAAATTTAAATTTCATTTATTAATAATTTGGGGTCTTACAATAAGGCTGAAGAAAACTTGCACTGATAAATAAAAACTCACAAAGTATCCAAATACTCACAAAATAAGCTCGATAATATAGAGAGAGAAAGAGAGAAAACTTATGAATTCTGGTGCGATTTTTAATTCTAACTTAGCCCTCTATTTATAGGAAAGTGTTAGCATGCCGAAGCAGACTTGACCTGTAACCTGATGGCTTTACCTGCTACTATTCCTACCCACCATATTTGAATAAAAATTCTAACACATTTCTCACCAACCAAAAGTGGGGCCCACTCAATTCTAGAATTTTCCACTAAAATTATTTATAAACCTAATTTTCGAATCATTCACCTCTTAAAATTCATAACAAATTATACGTTCATTTTTAACGGTTCAAAATTTGTGGACATATAATTAACTTACATATGTATAAAAAATCACAACGATCCAACGGTCAGATTAAATATTATAACTCACGGAATATATCTCAAGAACAGTGATTTAATTTTTAATACCTCCATTTCGAAAAAAATACCTCAACATCAATTCCTTCACATAAAATAAATATATCCATCAATTATATCCACATAAAATAAATATTTTCTTATCATATAAGTCAATAATTAATTATTCACAAATAATATTACAGAATCACAATTATGACAACTAGGTCGTTTCCAGGAAAGAGGGGGCTTTCTATTAAGGATTTCTCCTTACTGGCGCGCAATTAGATGACCAAACCTCTCCTTAGATAGAACTTTCTAGACATTGCCAATAATGCTATCTAATAATATTATTCAAATAATATGAATTATTGATCTGATAATGGAAAATACTGTTCAGCAACAACAATAATATAAAATATCAACGCAGCAATTATTGAATCAATAAAATAAAATATTGAACAGTAACTACTGTAACAATTATTGAGTAGTGCATTTTTACGTAAGAATCAATAATTGGTACAATACCGTGTACTACTGTATTTTAACCACCGGGTATTCCTACAGTATTAACGGTAACAACTACGCCGTTATTTATAAATAACTTATACTTGTCATTTTCTTCATCCAATCGCTTTCCGTTATGGGGCCCAGACAAGGCTGCGCCGTCGTACGAATATTCCCCGACAGCAAGAATATTCCACGACCAAACGAATATTCACCGACCAAAAATGAATATTTTATAACCACTTGCTTATTTGAAATATTTGCGCATTTTACCCATAACTAACCACATTAATCAAATCAACCCTTACTATTTCAAAATAATAAATAGAGGAAATTTAATTTCATTTATTAATAAGTTGAGGTCTTACAACCTCCCCTCCTTATGAAATTTCGTCCTCGAAATTGACGTACGTACCTGGTGTTTCGAAAAGGTGAGGATACCTCACTTTCATCTCTGATTCCAACACCCAGGTCATTTATTTAATAGCATGATTTCTCCACAAAATCTTAACTTGTGGTATAACCTTCGTGCGTAGGACATGCTCTTTCCTATTCAAGATCTTAATAGGTACATCCTCGTATGTTAAATCTTTGGCTATCTCGTCTGGTTTTAGCTCAATTATGTGGTTCGGGTCTTTCACATATTTACGAAGCACAAATACGTGAAAAATATTATGAACACGAGACATGCTTGGAGGTAATGCGAGTAGATATGCCACATTTCCTATTCGGTCAAGAATTTTAAATGGACCAATAAATCGTGGATTGAGCTTTCCTCTCTTCTCAAATCTTGTAACTCCTTTCCATGGTGCAACACGTAACAATATATGATCCCCAAAACTAAATTCTACATCCTTTCGATGAAGATCCGCATAACTCTTTTTTTGATCCTGTGACGTTTGTATACGTTGTCGAATCGTTTGGATCTTCTCTGTAGTTATGCGTTTCAATTCTGGTCCCAACAACGTTGCTTCACCCACCTCGTCCTAGCATACTAGAGAACGACACTTTCGTCCATACAATACTTCAAATGAAGCCATACCTATACTTGCCTGATAACTGTTGTTGTAAGAGAATTCCACCAGTGGCAAGTACTTATCCCAACTTCCTTTGAAATCTAGAACACAGAGTCTTAATAGATCTTTAAGGGTTTGAATAGTCCTCTCTGATTTCCCGTCCGTTTGAGGATGGTATGCTGAACTGAATCGTAAATCCGTGCCCATAGCTTTCTGCAAGCTAACCCAAAATTGTAAAGCGAATCTTGGGTCACGATCTGAAACTATGGATACTGGCATGCCATGCAATTTCACAATCTCATTCACGTACATACTAGCAAGACGTTCAAGGGAATAAGTTTCACGTATAGGTAAGAAATGAGCAAACTTGGTTAATCTATCAACAATGACCCAAATCGTATCTATGCCTTGGGAAACCTTGGGAAGACCCGTAACAAAATTCATAGTAATGTGTTCCCACTTCCATTTCGGAATCTCAAGTGGTTGCAATGGACCCTTTGGTACTTGATGCTCCGCTTTTACACGTTGACAAGTTAAACACCTCGAGATAAACTCCGCGATCTCTCTTATCATACACCAAAATGTATTTCGAAGATCGTGATACAGTTTGGTAATTCCAGGATGGATTGCAAACGGTATGTTGTGCGCCTCTATCATGATTCTATGCTTTAAGTCAGAATCGTTAGGAACACAAAGTCTGGAGTTGACTAGAAGTATTCCTTCTTCATCGATTCTTGCTTCTAGAATAGCACCTTCTTGCACTTTCTTCTTTATACGCATCAGCTCCAGGTCCGTAGTTTAAGCAGCTTTACCTTTATCGATTAAAGTCGGTTCTACTCGTATATTTGATATCATCATTTGGGTACTTGGAGCCTTTACCTCTATCTCCATCCTTTGCAAGTCATACAAAATGGGCATTTGAGTTGACAATATCGCACTCGTACCCGCATTTGATCTTCTACTTAATGCGTCAGCTACTACGTTCGCTTTTCTAGGATGGTATTGGATGGTATGATCGTAATCTTTCAACAGCTCAAGCCAACGTCGTTGACGCATGTTGAGTTCCTTTTGGGTGAAGAAATATTTGAGGCTTTTATGATCCGTATAGATCTCCACTTTCTCCCCATACAGGTAGTGTCTCCAAATCTTCAATGCAAAAACGACTGCTGCCAACTCCAAATCATGAGTAGGATAATTCCTCTCATAATCTTTGAGTTGTCGCGAGGCATAGGCTATGACTTTCCCATGTTGCATGAGAACACATCCTAACCCTTTGCCTGAAGCATCACTGTAGATAACAAATCCATCCGAACTAGATGGTATTGTTAGAACAGGTGCCAAAATGAGTCTACTTTCGAGCTCTCGAAAAATCTTCTCGCATTCCTCGCTACATACGAATTTTGTATCTTTCTGAGTCATCTATGTGACGCCCCCAAAATAGGTATACAACACCCATTCTGAGTCGCCAAATACATGGTACAAAAAGCAAACTACAACTTCAATAATACAATTGTCGTGCAAAATACGACAACACATACTGTGAGTTTAAATATAAATATTGTCTTCTAGACAATATCCACACTCAAATAAGTCCTCATTATAATTATTCAAACACTATTTTACAGAAATAGTGAGGACAGCTAAAACATCTTTCTAGAACCATCACTCCATACCCCGACTAGATCCTGCTATGTTCTCACCTCTTGAGAAGAAAAATGGAACAAAAAGGAAAAGGGTGAGCTCAACTAGCCCAGTAAAGAATATTATGACTAAGATAATATACAACAAATTATCATTAGTATTCAACAGGAAAAAATCTGATAGAATATAATCGACAACAAGTTTTAGATCAACAACTGTAGCGGAAACAACAAACCATTAGAAGAGTCAAGTAGAGAATGAATTCTACTATCTTCTAAGATTTAAAAGTCCATCATCAATATTTTATCCCTGTAATATTAATTAATAATTATCTTTATCCAAATATTCATCTTTGCACTACAAGCCAAAGATATTCATTTGTATCACCTGTCAGTCATGTTCATCTCAACACCTGTTCATCTTTGCACTACAGGCCAAATATATTCATCAAGAAATCATATATCTTTGCACTACAGGCCAAAGATATTCAGTAATATCATCATTTAGGACTGAGGATGATGAAAAATATCTTAAAGAGAACGAATCCAGTGAGACAGAAGGACAAATAGTAGGGATTCATATAACAGTTTATCCAAGATCAATAATACTTCATAATAATCAATTGTGAAGCAGAATTCAAAAATAAAGATCAAAACATGGATACAATCAAAGATAGTAACCATAATAGACATCTTGGATAAAAAGGGAAAATTTTATTTTTCGGTGAATAGTGCCGTATTCGTGAATAGTGCCGTATACGTGAATAGTAACGTATACGTGAATAGTAACCCCGACACAAAAAGTTTCAAATTTGATAAAAAGTTCATATCAATATTTCAGCATAATGATATTGAAGAAAATAATATCATTTAAGAAGAAAATAATATCCCTTACCTCAAAATATCAGTACTTCTGGTCGGAATACCGGTATAAAGGTGAAAGAAACTTGCTCTGAGGAATAGAAACTCTCAAAGTATCTAAATACTCACAAAATACACTCAATAATCTAGAGAGAGAAAGAGAGAAAACTTGTTTCTGGTGTGATTTTCAATTCTAACTTAGCCCTCTATTTATAGGAAAATGTTAGCACGCCGAAGCAGACTTAACCTGAAACCTGATGGCTTTACCTGCTACTATTCCCACCCACCACATTTGAATAAAAATCTTAGCACATTTTTTCACCAACCAAGAGTGGGGCCCATCAATTCTAGAATTTTCCACCAAAATGATTAACTCCGAAAATTCAACAATTTCTGAACCAGTCATCTCGTAAAATTCATAATAAATCATACGTTCATTTTTAACGGTTCAAAATTTGTGGACATATATTCAACTTAAATATGTATAACATATCCAAATATTACCACGATCCAACGGTCAGATTAAAAATTATAACCTCCGCAATATTTCTCAAAAACCCTGATTTAATTTTTAATACCTCTATTCCGATTAAAATACTGATAAAACACCTCAATATTAACTCCTTCATTTTAACCACAAAAATATATCCCTCATTTATATCCACATAAAATAAATATTTCCTTATCATATGAATCAATAATTAATTATTCACAAATAATATTACAGAATCACATTTATGGCAACCAGACCGTTCCCAGAAAAGAGGGGGCTTTCCAATAAGGATTTCTCCTTACTGGCGCGCAATTAGATGACCAAACCTCTCCTTAGACAGAACTTTCTAGATATTGCCAATAATGTTATCTAATAATATTATTCAAATAATATGAATTATTGATCTGATAAAGGAAAATACTGTGCAGCAACAATTATTGAAACAACAATAATATAAAATATCAACGCAGCAATTATTGAATCAATAAAATAAAATATTGAACAATAACTACTGTAACAATTATTGAGTAGTGCCTTCCTTCGTAAGAATCAATAATTCTAAAATACTGTGCAATCTGTGTGCTACTGTGCAACCACGCGTATTACTGTATTTTAACCACCGGGTATTCCAACAGTGTTAACAGTAACAACTACGCCGTTATTTATAAAAACTTAATTTTTGTCGTTATCTTCATCCAATCGTTTTTCGTTATGGGGCCCACAAATAGCTGCGCCGTCGTACGAATATTCTCCGACAGAAAGAATATTCCACGACCAAACGAATATTCACCGACCAAAAATGAATATTTTATAACCACTTACTTATTTAAAATATTTACGCATTTTACCCATAACTAACCACATTAATCAAATCAGCCCTTTCTATTTCAAAATAATAAATAGAAGAAATTTAATTTCATTTATTAATAAGTTGGGGTCTTACAACCTCCCCTCCTTATGAAATTTCGTCCTCGAAATTGACGTACGTACCTGGTATTTCGAAAACGTGAGGATACCTCGCTTTCATTTCTGATTCCAACTCCCAAGTCATTTCTTCAATAGCATGATTTCTCCCCAAAACCTTAACTTGTGGTATAACCTTCGTGCATAGGACATGTTCTTTCCTATCCAATATCTTAACAGGTACCTCCTCGTACGTTGCTATCTCATCTGGTTCTAACGCAATAATATGATTCGGGTCGTCCACATATTTACGTAACATCGATACGTAAAAAATATTATGAACACGCGACATACTTAGCGTTAAGGCGAGTCTATAGGCCACAGTTCCTACTCGATCGAGGATTTCAAATAAATCGAAGGTTTGAACTTTCTTCTCTTCATCGACTCTTACTTCTAGAATAACACATTCGTGTACCTTCTTCTTTATATTCATCAACTCCAAGTCTGTAGCTTGAGCGGCTTTAACGTTATCGATTAAAGTCGATTTTACTCGTATATCATCACATGGGTACCTAGAGTCTTCAACTCTATCTCTATCATTTATAAATTATACAAAATAGGTCTTTGTGTTCAACAATATCACACTCGTACTCGCGTACAATCTTCTACTCAAAGCGTCAGCTACCACGTTCGCTTTTTCAGGATGGTATGGTCAGAACAGGTTCCGAATGAGTCGCCTCTTGAGCTATTGGAAAATCTTCTCGCATTCCTTGCTCCATACGAATTTTGTATCTTTCTGAGTCAGCTAAGTTAACGGAGTAGCAATTCGAGAAAATTCTTCCACGAATCTCCGATAGTAACCAGCTAAGCCCAAAAAACTACGTACTTTGGTCACCGACTTCGGTTGCTCTCAATTGTGATTCATATCCCAATTTTGGACGCACGTCACAATGGCACCTATTGTTTTACCACCACACAAATATAGAGTCCCTTACGGAGAGTTTGGCTTTGGTGCATTCCACAAAAGAAGTCACCAGATAGAGGCTCGGGTACCAACTTCTATAGTTGAGTTTTTAACTCCTATAGTTCAATAGGAGCTATTCAATATGAGATTTTAGAAATGAGTTTTGTATCGGGTTAAAAATCAATTCAAAAATTCAATATCACGCTCTGGGTTAGGCCAGTAAATTCTTCAGGAAATACGTTAGGAAATTCACTAACAACAGAAATATCATTCAAATCTGACGTATTTTTGTTCAAGTCCATGACATGGGCTAAGAAAGCTTGACATCCGTTTTTCAATAAACGAATGGCTTTATGGCTTGTTATGACAGCGATTGATTTTAGTTGTTTAGTTGCTTGAATTCGCATAACAGGTTGGTTAGGAATATGAAAACTAACAACCTTACGAAAACAATCAATTTTGGCATGATGTGTAGTTAACCAATCAATTCCTAAAATCACATCAAAAGCGAGTATCTTTAAAAAGATAAGGTCAACAGGTAATGTGATTGTGCCAACTTGGATTAAAGCAAGATTTATAAACTGTAGATGTAATGAAAGTTTCTCCTAACGGAGTTTCCACAGATAGGTCAAAGTCTAATTTCTCCAGAGTCAAGTTTAAACGTTGAGCTCAAGCAGGAGAGATAAAAGAATGGGTAGAACCGGTATCTAGTAAGGTATATACTTCGCAAGAATTTATAATTAACTAACCCGTTATACCTTCGTTCGGGTTCCTCGCGTTTTGGGCAGTCACGACAAACGCTCTTCCAGAAATCGTCGACTTTATTTTGTCTGTATCCGCCTTTGGGGTCACCGTCCCAGCTGGACCTGGTTTCGCTATAGTACAGTCTCGAGCGATATGTCCTTCCTTTCCACAATTATAACATACCTTGAACTGTTATGGGCAGTTTGGACTTATATGTCCCTCATCTCCGTATCTGTAACATCTAACTGGCGGTCATTCTCCTCCCCAAGAATTTGTTCCTGGTGCTGGTGCTGCTGTCGACGTCTTTCTATCATTGTTAAATCTTCTCTTCTTGAAATTTCCACTTGACTCACCTCTCCTATTATCATGGCCACGATGACCACCCGAGTGATTACCACTTTTATCTGTATTTTTCCCTCCTCGCTGGTTCTCATCACTCTGATGACTGCTGTCACCAGTATGACCCTGATTGTGGTCCCTCGGTTGAACATACTCATTATCTCATTCTAATAATTGAGCCCTGTTTACAACATCTGAATATAAAAAAAATTTATGAGAGATAAGATATTGCCGAATCTCGGGTTTTAAACCTCTCAAAAACATCCTTGTCATTCGTTCCTCATTCTCGACTAAATGAGGTGCAAACCTGGATAGCTCTGCAAACTTCGCCTCGTACTAGGACACCGTCATGTTGTTTTGTTCTAGTCTGATAAACTCTACCTCCTTCATTTTGACGAATACTTTCAGGAAAGTACTTATCATTGAACAGTTTCTGAAATGTTTCCCAGAACATGTTGAGTGCGTCAGGCTGGGTACGCTTCACAGACTCCCATCAGTAGTCTGCCTCACCATGAAACATAAAGGTGGCGAATGAAACCTTCTGTTCCTCCGTGCATCCCAAGACATCGAATATCTTGGTAATTTGCTTGACCCACGTTTCCGCCATGATCGGATCCGGCTTTCCCTTAAATTCTGGTGGTCCCAATTCTTTGAACAGCTTGACTATGACAAATCGCGCGTTGTTATCATTTCCACCCGTATTCTGCACACGAGTCTCCCTCGTCTGATTTTTCATGAACTGTAAAAAGCTCCTAAACATTTCATCATTCATCGTTTGCTCGGTAACGTTATTTACAGGAGGAATATTGCCTTCCTGTTGCACGTTTCCCTGGGTGGTGATCAAATGTGTCTCTACAGTCTCATTCACTCTATTGTTAACGTTCTCTGTTGCCATTCTCAAATACTGCCACAAAACAAGGGTTAATTGACATGTCACATATTATCCCTATATCTGACCGACCAAATAATTACCAAATAAACATAGTCAGGTCATACTAGCGAAGGAATTCCCCGTCTCTCCCCTCCTAGTTCTTGTCTCACATCTCAGCCAGGGATCATATCCCTAAGCTTGATACCAACTGTGACGCCCCCAAAATAGGTATACAACACCCATTCTGAGTCGCCAAATACATGGTACAAAAAATAAACTACAACTTCAATAATACAATTGTCGTGCAAAATACGACAACACATACTGTGAGTTTAAATATAAATATTGTCTTCTAGACAATATCCACACTCAAATAAGTCCTCATTATAATTATTCAAACACTATTTTACAGAAATAGTGAGGACAGCTAAAACATCTTTCTAGAACCATCACTCCATACCCCGACTAGATCCTGCTATGTTCTCACCTCTTGAGAAGAAAAATGGAACAAAAAGGAAAAGGGTGAGCTCAACTAGCCCGGTAAAGAATATTATGACTAAGATAATATACAACAAATTATCATTAGTATTCAACAGGAAAAAATCTGATAGAATATAATCGACAACAAGTTTTAGATCAACAACTGTAGCGGAAACAACAAACCATTAGAAGAGTCAAGTAGAGAATGAATTCTACTATCTTCTAAGATTTAAAAGTCCATCATCAATATTTTATCTCTGTAACATCAATTAATAATTATCTTTATCCAAATATTCATCTTTGCACTACAGGCCAAATATATTCATTGGTATAACCTGTCAGTCATGTTCATCTCAACACCTGTTCATCTTTGCACTACAGGCCAAAGATATTCATCAAGTAATCATACATCTTTGCATTACAGGCCAAAGATATTCAGTAATATCATCATTTAGGACTGAGGATGATGAAAAATATCTTAAAGAGAACGAATCCAGTGAGACAGAAGGACAAATAGTAGGGATTCGTATAACAGTTTATCCAAGATCAATAATACTTCATAATAATCAATTGTGAATAGTAACGTATACGTGAATAGTAATCCCGACACAAAAAGTTCTAAATTTGATAAAAAGTTCATATCAATATTTCAGCATAATGATATTGAAGAAAATAATATTATTTAAGAAGAAAATAATATCCCTTACCTCAAAATATCAGTACTTCTGGTCAGAATACCGGTATAAGGCTGAAAGAAACTTGCTCTGATGAATAGAAACTCTCAAAGTATCTAAATACTCATAAAATACACTCAATAATCTAGAGAGAGAAAGAGAGAAAACTTGTTTCTGGTGTGATTTTTAATTCTAACTTAGCCCTCTATTTATAGGAAAATGTTAGCACGCCGAAGCAGACTTAACCTGCAACCTGATGGCTTTACCTGCTACTATTCCCACCCACCACATTTGAATAAAAATCTCAGCACATTTCTTCACCAACCAAGAGTGGGGCCCACCAATTCTAGAATTTTTTACCAAAATGATTAACTCTGAAAATTCAACAATTTCTGAACCAGTCATCTCGTAAAATTTATAATAAATAATACCTTCATTTTTAACGGTTCAAAATTAGTGGGCATATATTCAACTTATATATGTATAACATATCCAAATATTACTACGATCCAACGGTCGGATTAAAAATTATAACCCTCGCAATATTTCTCAAAAATCCTGATTTGATTTTTAATACCTCTATTCCGATTAAAATACTGATAAAACACCTCAATATTAACTCCTTCATTTTTAACCACAAAAATATATCCCTCATTTATATCCACATAAAATAAATATTTCCTTATCATATGAATCAATAATTATTTATTCACAAATAATATTACAGAATCACATTTATGACAACCAGGCCGTTTCCAGGAAAGAGGGGGCTTTCCAATAAGGATTTCTCCTTACTGGCGCGCAATTAGATGACCAAACCTCTCCTTAGACAGAACTTTCTTGACATTGCCAATAATGTTATCTAATAATATTATTCAAATAATATGAATTATTGATCTGATAAAGGAAAATACTGTGCAGCAATAATTATTGAAATAACAATAATATAAAATATCAATGCAGCAATTATTGAATCAATAAAATAAAATATTAAACAGTAACTACTGTAACAATTATTGAGTAGTGCCTTCCTTCGTAAGAATCAATAATTTTAAAATACTGTGCAATTCGTGTGCTACTGTGCAACCACGCGTATTATTGTATTTTAACCACCGGGTATTCCAAAAATGTTAACGGTAACAACTACGCCGTTATTTATAAAAACTCAGTTTTTGTCGTTATCTTCATCCAATCGTTTTTCGTTATGGGGCCCACAAATAGCTGCGTCGTCGTACGAATATTCCCTGACAGAAAGAATATTCCACGACCAAACGAATATTCACCGACCAAAAATGAATATTTTATAACCACTGGCTTATTTGAAATATTTGCTCATTTTACCCATAACTAACCACATTAATCAAATCAGCCTTTTCTATTTCAAAATAATAAATAGAGGAAATTTAATTTCATTTATTAATAAGTTGGGGTCTTACAAGCTAAGTTAACGGAGTAGCGATTCGAGAAAATCCTTCCATGAATCTCCGACAATAACCAGCTAAGCCCAGAAAGTTACGTACTTTGGTCACCGACTTCGGTTGCTCTCAATTGTAATTCATATCCCAATCTTGGATAACACGTCACAATAGCACCTATTGTTTTACCACCACACACATATAGAGTCCCCTACGGAGAGTCTGGCTTTGGTGCATTCCACAAAGAAAGTCACCAGATAGAGGCTCGGGTACCAACTTCTATTGTTTGGTTTTTAACTCTTGAAGTTCAATAGGAGCCATTCGATATGAGATTTTAGAAATGAGTTTTATACCGGGTTAAAAGTCGATACAAAATTCAATATCACACTCTGGGGGTAGGCCAAGAAATTCTTCAAGAAATACGTCAGGAAATTCACTAACAACAGAAATATCATTCAAATCTGACGTGTTTTTGTTTAAATCCATGAAATGGGCTAAGAAAGCTTGACATCCATTTTTCAATAAACGAATGGCTTTATGGCTTGATATGAAAGTGTTTGACTTTAATGGTTTGGTTGCTTGAATTCGTACAATAGGTTAGTTAGGAATATGAAAACTAACAACCTTACGAAAATAATCAATTTTGGCATGACGAGTGGTTAACCAATCAATTCCTAAAATCACATCAAAAACAAATATCTTTAAAGAGATAAGATCAATAGGTAATGTGATGGTACCAACTTGGATCAAAAAGATTTGTAAACAGTGGATGTGATAAAAGTTTCTCCTAACGGAGTTTCCACAGATAAGTCAAATTCCAATTTCTCCGGAGTCAAGTTTAAACTTTGAGCACAAGCAGGAGAGATAAAAGAATGGGTAGAACTGGTATCTAGTAAGGTATAAACTTCGCAAGAATTTATAATTAATTAACCCGTGATACCTTCGTTCGGGTTCCTCGCGTTTTGGCCAGTCACGACAAACGCCCTTCCAGGAACCGCTAATTTCGACTTATCCGGGACAGCTTTTGGAGTAACCATCCCCGCTGAACTTGGTTTTACTACAGAACACTCTCGAACTATATGACCTCCCTTTCCACAGTTATAACATACCTTAAATTATTGTGGGCAGTTTGGGCTGATATGTCCCTCTATCCCTCATTTGTAACAAACGACCGGTGGTCGTTCTCCTCCCCTAGAAATAGTTGATGTTTGTGCTGACGTCTTCACGTTATCATTGTTGTACCTTCTCTTCTTAAAATCTCCTCCCGACTCGCTCCTTCTATTATCACGGCCACGATTACCACCAGAGTGGTTACCGCATTTGTCCGAATGCTTTCCTCCCTGCTGGTTTTCATTGCTCCGATGACTGCCACCACCGGTATGTCCCTGGTTGTGGTCCCTCGGTTGAACATACTCATTATCTCGCTCTAATAATTGAGCCCTGTTTACAACATCTGAATATAAAAAAAATTTATGAGAGATAAGATATTGCTGAATCTCGGGTTTTAAACCTCTCAAAAACATCCTTGTCATTCGTTCCTCATTCTCGACCAAATGAGGTGCAAACCTGGATAACTCTGCAAACTTCACCTCGTACTGGGACACCGTCATGTTATTTTGTTCCAGTCTATTAAACTCTACCTCCTTCATATGACGAATACTTTCAGGAAAGTACTTGTCATTAAACAGTTTCTGAAATGTTTCCCAGGACATGTTGCGTGCGTCAGGCTGGGTACGCTTCACAGACTCCCACCAGTATTCTGCCTCATCGCGGAACATAAAGGTGGTGAATGGAACCTTATGTTCCTCCGTGTATCCCAAGACATCGAATATCTTAGTAATTTGCTTGACCTACGTTTTCGCTTTGATCGGATCCGGCTTTCCCTGAAAGTCTGGTGGTCCCAACTCTTTGAACTGCTTGGCCGTGACAAACCGCGCGTTGTTATCATTTCCACCCATATTCTGCACACTAGTCTCCCTCGTCTGATTTTTGCATGAACTGCAAAAAGCTCCTAAACATTCCATCATTCATCGTTTGCTCGATAACGTTGTTTACATGAGGAATATTGTCTTCCTGTTGCACGTTCTCCTGGTTTGTGACTAAAGGTTGTTCCACAGTCTCATATACTCCATTGTTAATGTTCTCGGCTGTCATTCTCAAATACTGCCATAAAACAAGGGTTAATTAAACAAATTAACATATCACATAATATCCCTATATTATGACCAACCAACAAATAAGCTTAGGTAGGACACACTAGCGAAGGATTTACTCGTCTCTCCCCTCCTAGTTCTATTCCCCGATCTCCGCCAAAGACCATATCCCTAAGCTCTGATACCAATTGTGATGCCTCTAAAATAGGTATACATCACCCATTCTGAGTCGACAAATACATGGTACAGAAATAAATACAACTTTATTAAAACACTTTTCGCGCAAATTACGACAACACAATACTGTGAGTTTAAATACAAATATTATCTTCTAGATAACATCCACACTCAAATAAGTCCTCATTACAATTATTGAAATACTATTTAATAAAATAGTGAGGACTGCTAACACCACTGACTAGAAACATCACTCCACACCCCGACTAGTTCCCGCTATATTCTCGCCTCCTGAGAAAAATGGAACAAAAAGAAAAAGGGTGAGCTCAACTAGCTCAATAAAGAATATTATGACAAAGATAATATACAACAACTTATCATTAGTCTTCAACAGGGAAAAATCTGATAAAATATAATAGACAACAAGTTTTAGATCAACAACTGCAGCGGAAATAGCAAACCATTAGAAGAGTCAAGTAGAGAATGAGTTCTACTATCTTCTAAGATTTAAAAGTCCATCATCAATATTTTATCCCTGTAACAACAATCAATAACCATCTTTAATCAAATATTTATCTTTGCACTACAGGCCAAAGATATTTATTTGTATCACCAGTCGGTCATGTTCATCTCAACACCTGTTCATCTTTGCACTACGGGCCAAAGATATTCATCAGTTAGTCATTCATCTTTGCACTACAGGCCAAAGATATTTAGTAATATCATCATTTAGGACTGAGGATGATGAAAAATATCTTAAAGAGAACGAATCCAGTGAGACAAAAGGACAAATAGTAGGGATTCGTATAACAGTTTATCCAAGATCAATAATACTTCATAATAATCAATTGTGAAGCAGAATTCAAAAATAAAGATCAAAATATGGATACAATCAAAGATAGTAACCATAATAGACATCTTGGACAAAAAGGGAAAATTTTATTTTTTCGGTGAATAGTGCTGTATTCGTGAATAGTGCCGTATACGTGAATAGTACCGTATACGTGAATAATAATCCCGACATTAAAAGTTTTAAATTTGATAAAAAGTTCAAACCAATATTTCGGCATAAAGATATTGAAGAAAATAATATCATTTAAGAAGAAAATAACATCCCTTATGTAAGACCCCAACTTTTATAAATAAAGATGAATTTTCTATAAATATTATTTTTGAATATTATGGAGTTAATTTGATATAATGTTATAGTTGTGGGTAATATTTATAAATTTTGCAAAATACGAAAGTTGTTATATAATATTCGATTGGTCGGGGAATATTCATTTTAACAGGAAATATTCGTACAACGGCACAATCATTGGTGGACCCCACAACGAAATTATTGTCGGAGTGAGAAAACGACAAAAATATTTTATTAAAAATAACGGCGGAAGTTTTACCATTGTTACTGTTGAACTACTCGATAGTAAAAGTACAGTAATACGTGTGGTTGCATAGTAGCACACGGTATTGATTATTAATGCTTATGTGAGAAGTCACTCAGTTTGATTCAATTATTGTCAGTTAATAATATGAATTATTTAGCGATAATGACGTTTTGTTTTATTCGTATTATTAACGTAATAAAACAGAAACATTTTTTTATATAAAACAGAATACTTTATTAAAGTTATTCTATAAATAGAATATATTATATTTTATTTAAAAGATTTTTCTTTAAATATGGACCGTCAGATTAAAGTAATCAATCTGGACCGTTCATGGATTAGTTACTATGCATTCTATTTTTCTATAAATAGCAGCTCATTCCTTCATTATTTCTTACGAATTCACTGAACTCTAGAGAGAGAAACTATAGAGAGAGAGAAGAAGAGTATTCTGCTACTTAACTACTTCCTTATTTCAGCTCTTCTTTAAAACGGTAAGGGGTGTTATTCTTTCTTATTAATGAAGAGAACTTTTGTTATTCCATTTCTTATTGTTCTGTTGGAATAACCTGTATATGCGGTCTACCCTATACTTGGTGACATTCTTCTATTATTCTGTTGGAACATCCTGTCTGTGTGTTTTACACCGGACCTGGTTCCGTTTTTATTATTATTCTGTTGGAACATCCTGTCTGTGTGTTTTACACCGGACCTAGTTCCGTTTTTATTATTATTCTGTTGGAACATCCTGTCTGTGTGTTTTACACCAGACCTGGTTCCGTCTTTATTATTATTCTGTTAGAATATCCTGTCTGTGTGTTTTACGCCGGACCTGGTTCCATTATTTATTATTCTGTTGGAATAACCTGTCTGTGCGGTCTATCGCATGCATGGTGATTTTTTTTGTTATTCCATTCTTTATTATACTCAGTTGGTTAAGTTTTGTGGAATATCCTTGATAATTGCGTTTCATCCAGTATCTTTTCATGAAAATATTATTCTTAGCATTCTTGAATTTTACTCCACAAAGCAGTATCATGTTGACAATTTGGATGTTGTTAATTCTTGGATAAATTAATTCTTGAACTTGTTTTATTGAATTCTTATATCATTGTCATCATCCTCATGTTTATAAAATGTTGAAAGTCATCTGTGGCCTGTAGTGCATAGATGGACTTGGTATGATTATGACCAGGGATTATTCGGTATAATCATGACCGTAATGTTACAAATGATGTGGTAAAAGTCCTCATTGGCCCGTAGTGCATTGTTGGACAGTTGTTGGCATGATCATGACCATTAATGAATACACGAATATCCTTGGCCGTAGTGCAGGGGTGATTCGATGATGTGGATTATTTTATTAAGCTGAGTCCCAGCGATCATAGTATTGAAAAAACCTTTTAAATCATAAAAGATAGTAGAGTTTATTTTCTACTTGACTCTTTTAATGGATTGCTTGTTCCGCTGCAGTTAAACTTGATGTCTATTATATTTTATCAGTTTAACATTGTTGAAGGCTAATGATAATTTATTTTGCATTATCTTAGTCATAATATTTCTTACTGGGCTAGTTGAGCTCACCCTTTCTTTCACTGTTCTCTTCAGGAAATGAGAACGTAGCTGGGGCAAGTCGGGGAGCGGAGTGATGGTTCGAATGATAATATTAGTTAGTAGTCCTCACTATTCTATGTAATAGTGTGTTAATAAAAGTAATGAGGACTCCTTTTGAGTATGAATACTCTCTAGAAGATAATATTTGTATTCAAACTCACAGTTTATGTTTTGTCATATTGTACACGACAGTTGTATTAGTAAGTTGTATTTGTATTCTGTACTATGTATGTGACGACCCAATATGGGTGATGTATACCTAATTTTGGGGGCGTCACACCTTACCTCAAGATAATAGTACTTCTGTTCGGAATATCGGTATAAGACTGAAGGAAACTTGCACTGATAAATAAAAACTCACAAAGTGTCTAAATACTCACAAAATACGCTCGATAATATAGAGAGAGAAAGAGAGAAAACTTATGAATTCTGGTGTGATTTTCAATTCTAACTTAGTCCTCTATTTATAGGAAAATATTAGCACGCCGAAGCAGACTTGACCTGCAACCTAATGCCTTTACCTGCTACTATTCCCACCAACCACATTTGAATAAAAATTCTAGCACATTTCTCACCAACCAAAAGTAGAGCCCACTCAATTCTAGAATTTTTCACCAAAATCATTTATAAACCTAATTTCCGAATCATTCACCTCTTAAAATTCATAACAAATTATACGTTCATTTTTAACGGTTCAAAATTTGTGGACATATACTCAACTTATATATGTATAACATATCCAAAAATCAGAACGATCCGACGGTTAGATTAAAAATTATAACTCACGCAATATATCTCAAGAACAGTGATTTAATTTTTAATATCTCTAATTCGAAAAAAACACCTCAACATTAATTCATTCACATAAAATAAATATATCTATCAATTATATCCACATAAAATAAATATTTCCTTATCATATAAATCAATAATTAATTATTCACAAATAATATTACAGAATCACAATTATGACAACCAGGTCGTTCCCAGGAAAGAGGGGGCATTCCAATAAGGATTTCTCCTTACTGGCGCGCAATTAGATGACCAAACCTCTCTTTAGACAGAACTTTCTAGACATTGCCAATAATGCTATCTAATAATATTATTCAAATAATATGAATTATTGATCTGATAATAGAAAATACTGTGCAGCAACAATAATAATATAAAATATCAATGCAACAATTATTGAATTATTAAAATAAAATATTAAACAGTAACTACTGTAACAATTATTGAGTAATGCCTTCTTACGTAAGAATCAATAATTGGTGCAATACCGTGTGCTACTGTATTTTAACCACCGGGTATTCCAACAGTATTAACGGTAACAACTACGCCGTTATTTATAAACAACTTATACTTATCGTTTTCTTCATCCAATCGCTTTCCGTTATGGGGCCCTCACAAGGCTGCGCCGTCGTACGAATATTCCTCGACAGCAAGAATATTCCACGACCAAACGAATATTCACCGACCAAAAATAAATATTTTATAACCACTTGCTTATTTGAAATATTTGCGCATTTTACCTATAACTAACCACGTTAATCAAATCAACCCTTACTATTTCAAAATAATAAATAGAGGAAATTTAATTTTATTTATTAATAAGTTGGGGTCTTACAAATAATGCTACTCCCTCTATTCCTAAATAAGTGACGTTTTGGAAGAAAAAATTTGTTCTAAATTATCTGTCGTTTATAACTTTCTAGGAGAATAAATTATTTACTTTCCTATACACCCTTACCTTCTCTCATTGTCCCAAGAAATTCTCACCCTTAGTATTAATAGTTTTCAACTTCCCATAAAGGGTAGTGATAGAAGTTTACACAGATTTTAATTATTAAATGACTTTCTTAATCCATGTGTAAAAACCTTAAACGACACTTATTTAAGAATGGAGGGAGTATCTAATAATATCATTTCAATAATATAAGTTATTGTGTTGTGACAATTATTGAATCAATAATGTAAAATACTATTCAATTATCACTGTAACAATTATTGTATCAATAATATGAAAGACTGGGCAATTTTACAGTATCAATTATTGAGTAATTTCTTACGTAAGAATCAATAATCAGAGATACTATGTAATACCGTATGCCATTGTGCAACCACGCGTATTATTGTACTTTTATGACCGGGTATTTCAATAGTTTTAACGATAAAAGTTTTGCCGTTATTTTTATAAAAAGGTTATTTTTGTCGCTTTCTATATCCGACAGTTATTCCTTTATGTGGTCCACCAATGATTATGCCGTCGTACGGATATTCCCGACAAAAAGAATATCTCCCGACTAAAACGAATATTTCCCGACAAAACGAATATTTTATGACCACTTGTTTACTTTATAAAATTAGCACATTTCACCCATAACTATAGCATTATATCAAATCAACACCTTATTATTCAAAAATAATATTTATAGAAATTAAATCTTTATTCATAAAAAGTTGAGGTCTTACAACCTCCCCTCCTTATGAAATTTTGTCCTCGAAATTGATGTACGTACCTGGTATGTCGAAGAGGTAAGGATACCTTGTTTTTATTTTCGATTCTACCTCCCAGGTCATTTCTCCAATATCATTGTTTCTCCATAAAACTTTGACTTGAGGTATAACCTTTGAGCGTAAAATATGTTCCTTTTTATCCAAGATTTTAACAGATACCTTTTCATACGTTAAATCTTCTGCTATCTCGACTGGTTCTAACTCAATGATGTGGTTTAGGTCTTTCACATATTTACGTAGCACGAATATGTGGAAAACGTTATAAACACGAGACATACTTGGAGGTAAAACGAGTCTATAGGCCACAGTTCCTACTCGGTTGAGAATTTTAAATGGACCAATGAATCGAGGGTTGAGCTTTCCTCTCTTTCCGAATCTCGTAACTCCTTTTCATGGTGCAACACGTAACAATACATGATCTCCAACATTAAATTCGACGTCCCTTCGATGAAGATCAACATAACTCTTTTGTCGATCTTGTGAGGTTTGTATACGTTGCCGGATCATTTGAATCTTTTCTATAGTCTTGTGTACCAATTCTGGTCCCAACAACGTTGCTTCACCCACCTCGTCCCAGCATACTGGAGAATGACACTTTCATCCATACAACGTCTCAAATGCAGCCATACCTATACTTGCTTGATAACTGTTGTTGTAGAAGAATTCTACCAATGGCAAGTACTTGTCCCAACTTCCTTTGAAGTCTAGAATGTAGAGTCTCAATAGATCTTCAAGAATTTGAATAGTCCTTTCTGATTGTCCGTCCGTTTGAGGATGATATGCAGAACTGAATCATAAATCAGTGCCCATAGCTTTCTGCAAACTGACCCAAAATTGTGAAGTGAATCTTGGGTCTCGATCAGAAACTATGGATACTGACATACCATGCAATCTCACAATCTCATTTATATACATACGAGCAAGACATTCAAGTGAATAAGTTTCTCGTATAGGCAAGAAATGAGCAGACTTGGTTAATCTATCGACAATGACCCAAATTGAATCTATGCCTAGAGAAACTTTGGGAAGACCAGTAACGAAATCTATGTTGATGTGCTCCCACTTCCATTCTTGAATCTCAAGTGGTTGCAATGGACCTTTTGGTATTTGATGCTCTGCCTTGACAAGTTAAACATCCTGAGATAAACTCCACGATCTCTCTCTTTATATTGCTCCACCAAAATATATGTCGAAGATCAAAATACGTTTTGGTACTTCCAGGATGGATTGCAAACGGTATATTGTGTGCCTCCATCATGATTTTGTACTTCAAATCAGAGTTGTTAAGAACACAAAGTCTAGAGTTGACTCGAAGTATTCATTTTTCATCGATTTTTGCTTCTGAAATAGCACCTTCTTGTACTTTCTTCTTCATACACATCAGTTCTGGGTCTGTAGCTTGAACAGCTTTAACTTTATCGATTAAAGTCGGTTCTACTCGTATATTTGATATCATCACGTGGGTACTTGGAACTTTTAACTCTATCTCCATTCTTTTTAAGTCATACAAATGGGTCTTTGTGTTAACAACATCGCACTCGTACCCGCAAACGATCTTCTACTCAATGCGTAAGCTACCACGTTCGCTTTTTCAGGATGGTATTAAATGGTATGGTCGTAATCCTTCAACAGCTCGAGCCAACGTCGTTGTCGCATGTTAAGTTTCTTTTGGGTGAAGAAATATTTGAGACTTTTATGATCTGTATAGATCTCCACTTTCTCCCCCATACAGGTAGTGCCTCCAGATCTTTAAGGCGAAAATGACTATTGCCAACTCTAGATCATGAGTAGGATAATTCCTCTCATATTCTTTGAGTTGTCGCGAGGCATAGACTATGACTTTTCCATGTTGCATGAAAACACATCCTAAACCTTTACCTGAAGTATTGCTGTAGATTACGAATCCCTCCGAACCTGATGGTATTGTCAGAATATATGCCGAAATGAGTATCCTCTTGAGTTCTTGGAAGCTCTTCTTACATTTCTCGCTCCATTCGTATTTTGTATCTTTTTGAGTCAGCTGAGTTAATGGAGTAGCGATTCGAGAAAATCCTTCAACGAATCTCCGATAATAACCAGCTAAGCCCAGAAAGCTATGTACTTCGGTTATTGACTTAGGTTTCTCCCAACTTTGTATTGCTTCAATCTTTGCTGGGTCAACCAATATTACATACTTCGATACCACATGCCCAAGGAATGCTACTTCCTCAATCCAGAACTCGCATTTCTTCAACTTAGTATATAGCTTGTTTTCACGAAACTTTTGGAGTATCAGCCTCAAGTGTTGCTCATGATCTTCACGACTTTTAGAATAAATAAGGATGTCATCAACAAAGACAACCACAAAATGATCTAAAAATTTCTTAAATACTTGGTTCATAATATCCATGAAGGCCGCATGAGCATTAATCAATCCAAAAGACATGATTGGGAATTCATAATGCACGTACCGAGTCCTGAAAGTAGTCTTTGGAATGTCATCAGTTTTAATCTTTAACATATGATATCCAGAATGAAGATCGATCTTTGAGAAGAATTTAGCCCCTTACAACTGATCAAATAAGTCATTAATGTGATGTAGTATGGGTACCTATTTTTTATGGTGACATGATTCAACTCCCGATAGTCAATGCAAAGTCGCATACTCCCATATTTCTTTTTTATGAATAAAACAGGAGCACCCCAAGGAGATGCACTAGGACGAATGAAACAAATGTCTAACAATTCCTATAGTTGGGTTTTTAACTCTTGAAGTTCAATAGGAGCCATTCGATATGGGGTTTTAAAAATGGGTTTTGTACTGGGTTCAAGGTCAATACAAAATTCGATATCACGCTTTAGGTGTAGGCCATGAAGTTCTTCAGGAAATACGTCAAGAAATTCATTAACAACAGAAATATTATTCAAATCTGACGTATTTTTGTTTAAATCCATGACATGGGCTAAGACTGTAAGATCCCAACTTTTATGAATAAAGATTTAATTTTCTCGAAATATCTTTTTGAATAATAAGGTGTGGATTTGATATAATGTTATAGTTGTGAATAATATTTATAAATTTTGCAAAGTAAGCAAGTTGTTATAAAATATTTGTTTGGTCGGGGAATATTCGTAATATTCGTACGACGGCACAATCATTGGTGGACCCCACAACGAAATTATTATAGGAATTAGAAAACCACATAAATAACTTTTTATAAAAATAACGGCGAAAGTTTTATCGTTAATTATTGAAATACCCGGTGATAAAAGTACAGTAATTCGCGTGATTGTATAGTAGCACACAGTATTGCACAGTATCTTTGATTATTGATGATTACGTGAAAAGTCACTCAGTTATACTCAATTATTGTCACAGTAATTGTTACATAGTATCTCACATTATTGATTCAATTATTGTCACAATATTTTATGTTATTAAATTAATAATTGAGACGACACAGTTATTTATATTATTATTTATATTATTGATGATGTCTAGAAAGTTCTGTCGAAGAAAGGGGTTTGGTCACCTAATTGCGAGCCAATAAGGAGAAATCCTTATCGGAAAGCCTCATCTTTCCTGGAAATGATCTGGTTATTAATATTGTGAGTTATAATATTAATGATGAATGTTATTAAAAATGTGTTTTGTGAAGCCAAGTGAATTGAGATAAATAAAGAAAATTTTTATGAAGTATTTGTTATAAATTTTATTTATTATATGGACCCCCACTTACCTATTTTTTAAAATTGTCGGTAAAAAGTTATCTCAATTTTGTATTTTATATATATATATATATATATATATATATATATATATATATTAAGTTTTTTTTTTTATGAAAAGTAAAATATATTATATTTTATTGTTTGCATAGTACTGCATAGTGTGTGCATAGTGCAGTATAGTAAAATAAAAAATTTTAAACGAATTCGTCCGCCGAATTCGTACGTGATTATGTTTACTGTGCGTCCGTGATTTTATTTTCTAAATAGTATCTTTCCATTCTCCTATAAATAGGATGCTTAGTTTAGAATTGAAAATCACACTAGAATCAGAGAATTCTTCTTCGATAATATTGAGCGTATTTCTTTAGAGTTTAAAGAAGCTTTAAGTGTAAAAAATCGTGTAAGTTTTTTTAAAAAATATCCCCGCCGTACCAGTCAGAAATACTCTCCTTTTAAGGTAAGAGGTATTATTTATTTCATATTCGCTTATGATATTATTTTTTGTATTCGTAAAAAATTTTATTTTCGTTCAATATTCGTAAGGAATATTATTTTCGTTCAATATTCGTAAGTAATATTATCTTCGTTCAATATTTGTAAGGAATATTATTTTCGTTCAACAGTTGTAAGGGATATTATTTTTGTTCAATATTCGTAAAAAATAATATTTTCTTCCATATTTTGTAGTATGTAAGTAATATTATTTCATTTTAGATTCTGAATTCTACACTCATTTTGTTAAAGTATTGTTTCTATACTCCTTGAAATTAGTAGAATATTCTTAAAATTTGCGCTTCATCTAGTATCTTAATTTTCACAAGAATATTTTTCTGAACATTCTTGTTAAGTTTTAACTTTTTATGCCGGAGTACTATTCACGGGGTACTATTCCCAAAGTGCTATTCACTTGGTACAATTCACCAGTGGTACTATTCATGACAAAAAATTGATTTATTTTCTGTCTAAATTATTTTTGATACAATATTATTCTTGAATTTTACTCCACAAAACACTATCATGTTGACAATTTAGACATTATTGAATTTTGGATAAATTGAATTATAAATCTTTAAAATTTATCCTTGCTCTTATTTAATTGAATTCTTATATCATTGTCATCATTCTCATACTTATATTGTGATAAAAGTCCTCATTGGCCCGTAGTGCATTGATGGACAGTTATTAGTATGATTATGACCAGGAATTTTGTATCAGTATAATCATGACCCGTAATGTTATAAATGATGTGGTAAAAGTCTTCATTGGCCCGTAGTGCATTGATGGACAATTGTTGGCATGTTCATGACCACTGCTGATAATAACGAATATTCTTGGCCCGTAGTGCATAGATGATTCGTGGATGTGATACTCTTTTTGCTCCTCAGAGCATCCCAAGATATCAAATATCTTGGTGATCTGCTTTATCCACGTCTCTGCCTTAAGTGGTTCTAGCTTTCCCAAAAACTCCGGTGGTCCCAGCTCCTTGAACTGATTAGTGGTGACCATCCGTGAGTTGCCAGTGTTTTCACCTACATTTTGGTTGGTGTTGTTGTTTGCATCAGGATTATTGCCTTGCTAATGCACATTATCCTGGTTATTGATCATTAGTGACTCAACGGTTTCATGTGCTCCATTACTTATCTCAATATTTTGAGATGCTATTTTCAAACACTACCACAAAATAAGGGTTAATTGACATGACACATATTATTCATTTATTCTGACCGACCAATTAAATAACAATTAAGCTTAGGCAGGTCATACTAGCTAAGGATTTTTCCGTCTCTCCCCTCCTATATAGTTCTAGTCTCACATCTCAGTCAGGAATCATATCCCTAAGCTTTTATACCAACTGTAACGCCCCCAAAAATAGGTATACACAACCCATTCTGAGTCGTCAAATATATGGTACAGAATTTAAATACAACTTCATTTATACAATATGATAAATACGTAGCTGATAGTTTTAACACGAATATTGTCTTATAGACAATATCCAAACTCAAATGGAATCCTCATTACAATTATTATCACACTATTTTATAGAATAGTGAGGACTACTACAGCCACCATCTCGGACCGTCACTCCATTCCCCTGACTAGTTCCGGCAACGTTATCATTTCCCGAAGAGAAGAATGAAAGCAAAAGGGTGAGCTCAACTAGCCCAGTAAGAAATATTATGACTAAGATAATGCAGAATAAATTATCGTTAGCCTTTAATAGAGTTAAACTGATATAATACAATAAACAACAAGTTTAACCGTAGTGGAACAAGCAATCCATTAGAAGAGTCAAGTAGAGCATGATATCTACTATCTTCTATGATTTAAAAGTTCATCATTAATATTTTATCGCTGTAACACATCTCAATAAATAATCTACATCGACAAAATAGTTATGTCGATCTTCATCGAAGGGACGTGGAGTTCAATATTGGAGATCATGTATTATTACGTGTTACTCCATGGAAAGGAGTTACGAGATTCAAAAAGAGAGGAAAGCTCAACCCTCAATTCATTGGTCCATTTGAAATCCTCGACCGAGTAGGAACTGTGGCCTATAGACTCGCTTTACCGTCAAGTATGTCTCGTATTTAGAACGTTTTTCACATATCCATGTTATGTAAATATGTGAAAGACCTGAAACACATTATTGAATTACAACCAGACGAGATAGCAGAAGATTTAACATATGAAGAGGAGTCTGTTAAAATCTTGGATAAGAAGGAACATATTCTACGCTCAAAGGTTATACCTCAAGTCAAATTTTTATGGAGAAACCACAATATTGAGGAAATGACTTGGGAGTTAGAATCTGTTATGAAAACAAGATATCCTCACCTCTTCAACATACTAGATACGTACATCAATTTCGAGGAAGAAATTTCATAAGGAGGGAAGGTTGTAAGACCCCAACTTTTTATGAATAAAGATTTTGTTTCTCTAATTATTATTTTAAATAATAAGGTGTTGATTTGATATAATACTTTAGTTATGGGTAAAATGTGCAAATTTTGTAAAGTAAGCAAATGGTCATAAAATATTCGTTTGGTTAGAGAATATTCTTTTTGTCGGAGAATATCCGTATGATGGCGCAATCATTGGTGTGGACTACATAACAGAATAACTGTCGGATATAGAAAGTGACAAAAATAATATGTAAGACCCCGAATTTTATGAAATAAAAGTATTCAATTTTTTTTATAGTTACTATTCAGTAAATGGTTAAATTGATAAAAGTTAAAGTTAAGGGTGATATATGAATTTTTTTTCAAAATACACAAGTGGTTATAAAATAATCATTGTTGTCGGGAAATATTCGTTTGGTCGTGGAATATTCTTCTGTCGGAGAAATATTCGTACGATAGCGCAGCTATTTGTGGGCCCCATAACGAATAACTGTCGGGTGAAGGAAAAACGACAAATTTGAGTTTTTACAAATAACGGCGTAGTTGTTACCGTTAACACTGTTGGAATACCCGTGGTTAAAATACAGTAATACGCGTTATGCACAGTAGCACACGGTATTGCATAGTATTTTTGAAATTATTGATTCTTACGTAAGAAGGCACTACTCAATAATTGTTACAGTAGTTACTGTTCAATATTTATATTTTATTGATTCAATAGTTGTTGCGTTGATATTTTATATTATTGTTTGTTTCAATAATTGTTGCTGCACAGTATTTTCCTTTATCAGATCAATAATTCATATTATTTGAATAATATTTCTAGATAACATTATTGTCAATGTCTAGAAAGTTCTGTCTAAGGAGAGTTTGGGTCATCAAATTGCGCGCCAGTAAGGAGAAATTCTTATTGGAAAGCCCCCTCTTTCCTGGAACGGCCTGGTTGTCATAAATGTGATTCTGTAATATTATTTTGAGAATAATTAATTATTGATTCATATGATAAAGGAAATATTTATTTTATGTGGATATAAACAGAGGGATATATTTTTGTGGTTAAAATGAAGGAGTTAATGTTGAGGTTTTATTCCGTATTTTTGTCGGAATGAAGGTATTAAAAATCAGGGTTTTTGAGATATTTTGCGGGGGGTTATAATTTTTTAATCCGACCGTTGGATCGTGTAATTTTTTGGATGTTATACATATATAAGTTTAGTATTAATGCCCACAAATTTTGAACCGTTAAAAATGAACGTATGATTTATTATGAATTTTTACGAGATGACTGGTTCAGAAATTGTTGAATTTTCGGAGTTTATCATTTTAGTGGAAAATTCTAGAATTGGCGGGCGGGCTCCACTTGTGGTTGGTGAAGAAATGTGCTGAATTATATTTCAAATGTGGGTGGGTGGGAATAGTAGCAGGTAAAACCATCAGGTTGCAGGTCAAACCTACCAAAATTTCCTATAAATAGAGGGCTAAGTTAGAATTGAAAATCACACCAGAAACATAAAGTTTTCTCTCTTTCTCTCTCTATATTATGAAGCATATTTTGGTGAGTATTTAGATACTTTGAGAGTTGCTATTAAAGTGCAAGTTTCCTTCAGCTTTACATTCCGGTCAGAAGTACTGCTGTTTTGAGGTAAGGATTGTAAGGGATAGTAAGGGATATTAAGGGATTTTAAGGGTTGTTATGATTTTCCAGTTTCGTAATTTTTCTGAACTTCAAAAATTCTGGAAAAATTTGAAATGATATTTTGATGAGATTTTTATTGATTGTGTCCAAAAATAGTGATTTTTGGATGTATAGGATTGAGAGTTATGAATTTTATGAGAAAATACTATTATTAAAAAGTAACTGCTTATAATTCCTTGTGGTTAACTCCAAAAAGATGAAATTTTTATTGGGAGCACATGTATATGATGGAAGTATACTCTGTTAATTTCAGAATTTTTAGACAAAAGTATAATTTTTGATAAATGTCTAAATATTCGGCTATTTTGGCCATATGAAAAATAGTAAATGACTTTAAAAATTCTGAGAAAAATATATGTTCACTATGGACTATATTATGCTAAATTCCAGAAAAGAAATATTTTTGGAACGGAATTTGGTATTTTTCATGAAAATAGTCTAGTTATGAGAAAATGAATTAAATATGTTATGTGAAGTAAAAAATTGAAAAATAGGATTTTTATGGCTTGAGAATCCTATATAAGAGGTATATGCAGATTTTTGATGAGGGTTTTGTTATTGATGATAAAATCTTAGGAGTTGACATTTTATGATGATTAAATGTATTAATTAGTAAAGTGTAAACAATTAAAAAATTGTTTATAAGCTTAAGAATGTTATTCTTTCAAATGTCATTATACCGAAGTATTGGTATGAATTTTATTGAAGAATT